>CAUYLG010042826.1:0-117153 GCA_963573385.1 Cacajao melanocephalus
CAACATTACCACTATCATGACCAACATCATCACCATCAACATTACAGTCATCATGACCAACACCATCACTATCAACATTACCATCATCATGACCACCACCATCACCATCAACATTACAGTCATCATGACCAACACCATCACGATCAACATTACCACTATCATGACCACCACCATCACCATCAACATTACAGTCATCATGACCAACACCATCACCATCAACATTACCATCATCATGACCACCACCATCACCATCAACATTACCATCATCATGACCACCACCATCACCATCAACATTACCATCATCATGACCACCACCATCACTATCAACATTTCCATCATCATGACCACCACCATCACCATCAACATTACCACTATCATAACCACCACCATCACCATCAACATTACCACTATCATAACCACCACCATCACCATCAACATTACTAACATCATGACCAACATCATCACTATCAACATTACCATCATCATGACCACCACCATCACTATCAACATTTCCATCATCATGACCACCACCATCACCATCAACATTACTAACATCATGACCACCACCATCACCATCAACATTACTAACATCATGACCAACATCATCACATCAACATTACCACTATCATGACCACCACCATCACCATCAACATTACAGTCATCATGACCAACACCATCACTATCAACATTACCATCATCATGACCACCATCATCACCATTACTATCATCATGACCACCACCATCATCACCAACATTACTATCACCATAACCACCATCAACATCAACATTACCATCATCATAACCACCATCACCATCATTACCATCATGACCACCACCATCACTAACAACATTACCATCATCATAACCACCATCACCATCAATATTACCATCATCATGACCACCATCATCACGTCAACATTACCACTATCATGGCCACCATCATCACCATCAACATTATGGTCATCATGACCAACACCATCACTATCGACATTACCATCATCATGACCACCATCATCACCATTACCATCATCATGACCACCACCATCACCATCACCATCACCATCATTACCATCATGACCAACACCATCACTATCAACATTAACATCATCATAACCACCATCACCATCAACATTAGCATCATCATGACCACCACCATCACCATCAACATTACCATCATCATGACCACCATCACCATCAACATTTCCACCATCATCACAATCAACATTACTATCATCATGACCATTACCATCATCATGACCACCACCATCACCATCAACATTACCATCATCATGACCACCATCATCACCATCAACATTACCATCATCATGACCACCACCATCACCATCAACATTACCGTCATGACCACCATCATCACCATCAACATTACCATCATCATCATCAACTTTACCATCATCATGACCACCATCAACACTATCAAGATTACCATCATCATTATCATTACTGGATATATAGCCAAAGGATTCTAAATCACTCTATTATAAAGACATGTGCACATGTATGTTCATTGCAGTGCTGTTTACAGTAGCAAAGACCTGGAACCAACCCAAATGCCCATCAATGATAGACTGGACAAAGAAAATGTGGCACATATACACCATGGAATACTATGCAGCCATAAAAAATGATGAGTTCATGTCCTTTGTAGGGACATGGATGAATCCGGAAACCATCATTCTCAGCAAACTAACACAAAAACAGAAAACCAGACAATGCATGTTCTTACTCATAGGCAGGTGTTGAACAACAAGAACACATGGGCACAGGGAGGGGAATATCACACACTGGGGTATGTTGGGGGATGGGGGGCTAGGGGAGGGACAGTGGGGGTGGGGAGGTTGGGGAGGGATAACACCGGGAGAAATGCCTGATGTAGGTGACGGAGTGGGGGATGGAGACAGCAAACCACCATGGCATATGTGTACCTATGCAACAATCCTGAAAGATCTGCACATGTACCCCAGAACTTAAAGTACAATTTTAAAAAAAAAGAACTCTAGTTCAAAGTGTCTGAACAGCCAGAAAAAAAAGAAAAGAAAACCTGCCTTTTTGAGCACTTTTTATATCACCAGCACTTTCCAGACAAACATATTTGATCCCTTTTAAATGGTGCAGCCAGTCATCATTTCTCCCACAAACTCAATATTAAATGATTCATTTATCATAATTGGGAGAACAACTGTGAATGAAAAATAAAAGCTGGAGATATTTTACGGGCAAAGATCCACAGAGTAAATCCAGTCTCTTTGTATTAGTAAAACACAAGGCAGGAGGGTGAGGAGGAGGAAGCTGGCTCCTGACAGGCATTGCCAGGGCCCATTCTGGACACGTAAATTGGCGGAGACCTCATTCCGCCAGTTGCCTGAGCAACGTCTATGGTGTCTGGAGTCTTATCAGTTCCGTGGCAGTGTGTATCACGTTCTTTTGGAATCATTTGTGGCACTGATTGATTGTCCTTAGCAAAATAGAGACAGATGGCACAGGGTTTGTGCTGATGCAGTTTTGCTGCCATGAGGGTATACTAAGCATCCTGCCAGGACTCACATAACAAGGGCATCCCCATCTCAGGTGGTCACTGCCAGTGGTGACAGGGCACTGATGGTGATGGACAGGGAGGGGGCAGGCCACCCACATGGACCTTGTATCCTGGGTGCCATTTCCCTGGAGCTCTGTGCGGCAGTTGTAAGCCACCGCTAAGGAGAGTCAGAAATAGTTTTTTGGTCTTTTTTAAAATAAAGGACCAAAGAACTATATTATTTAATGGCCGAAAACAATTTCCTTTTGTTTTTGAGATGGAGTCTTGCTCCGTGGCCCAGGCTAGAGTGCAATGGTGTGATCTCAGCTCACTGCAACCTCCGCCTTCCAGATTCAAGCAATTCTCCTGCCTCAGCCTCCCGAGTAGTTGGGATTGCAGGTGTCCACCACTGCGCTGGCTAATTTTTGTATTTTTAGTAGAGACAGGGTTTCACTATCTTGGCCAGGCTGATCTGGAACTCCTGACCTCATGATCCACCTGCCTCGGCCTCCCAAAGTGCTGAGATTACAGGCATGAGCCACCATGCCCAATCCAAAAGATAATTTTTAAACCAAGCTCACTAATGCACAGCTAACCCCAAAGGGGCAGACACAGTCATACCATGAAATCAAAGAAGCCCACAGCCTCCTCATATTCACCACTGGAAAGGGGACATTTTCCTGGAGTGTAACTGCAATCTCTGCAGATCCATCAGCAAACCAGGGACCCCTTTCAACAACCCACTTTACGTTAGACATTTGCGAACTGCCAGATTCAAGACCAAAATCCAGGCCCACCATGACCGAAGAGTTAAGTCAACTCCCTACTGGCTGATATGATTTGAATGTTTCCCTCCCCGAACCTCATCTTGTAATTCCCATAATCCTGTGTTGTAGGAGGGACCCAGTGGGAGGTAACTGAATCATGGAGGCAGTTACCCCCAAGCCGCTCTTCTCATGATAGCGAGTGAGTTCTCATGAGATCTGATGGTTTTCTACAAGACTTTCCCCCCTTTTGCTTAGCACTTGTCCTCAACGCCATCATGTGAAGAAGGACATGGCTGCTTTCCATTTCACCATGATTATAAGATTCCTGAGGTCTCCTGAGTCATGCTGAACTGTCAGTCAATTAAACCTGTTTCCTCTGTAAACTACCCTGTGTTAGATATGCCTTTATTAACAGCATGAGAGAGGACTCATACTATACTGTCTATGAAACATCTGGGCCCAGTTGTTGGACTGAACTCCTTCGTTTTTACCACAACAAGCCTGTATATATTAGGAATGTCTAAGAAGAGTATTAGTGGATTCATTTGTGGAAGCCAATTCTAAACTAAAGTTCTCTCAGGGCAGTAAGATACACAAATTATTTCCAAATGAGGAGAATCATGGAAATGTCAATTTTCAGTTCAAGTGGATCTGATGGTGTATAACATCAAAAAGCATTTCTACAACTCGTTTAGCTAAAAAAGAATGAGCATTGAGCTTAAAGGATTTTATTTTCACCCTGAACTGTTCTCTGGACAAGTGCATCAAAAGTAGACAAGCTTCAAATCTGTGCAACAGCATACTACCCAGCTAAGAACAGGAGTGAAGCGTGGACACAGGCTACAGTGCAGGTGAGCCTGGAAGACAAGATGCTGAGTGACAGAAGCCAGATGCAAAATGTCAGCTATTGTACGACTGCATTCATATCACACGTCCAGAACAGGCAAATTCACAGACATGGAAAGTCAGGCGTGGTTTTCTAGGGGCCGAGTGGGGAGTGGCCTGTTGGTGGGTATAGAATTTCCTTTTGGGGGTGATAAGATCTTAGCTAGACAGTGGGGATGGTTTTGCACAGCATCAGGAATATTCTTAATGCCACTAAAGGGTACACTTTAAAAATGCTTCAAATGTTAAATGTGGTGTTTTATGTATTTTACCACAATTTTTAATAAAAGTTTAGGACCTGGGTTTGTGCATTCCACCACAGAACACCCTGGCCCACACTTGGCGGGGTTGTTCTCCCTCCAGTCTGGGACAGCGGACCCCGTGGGGGTGCCAATGGAAGGCAGGCCCCCTCCCGTGCTATCCTCAGGAAGTTTGCCCCACTGGATGGATGGGCAGCAGAGGCAGCATCTCCCAGCAGCTGCACGGCTGGAGGCACTTAGGTCTTTGCCGCCTTTCTGATGCTGACTGCCACACCCATGTCCACATTCTTCATGCCACGTGCTCTAACGGGAAGGAGCCAGAACAAGCAGGCCCACTGAGACAGGGCAGTAGCTTCTCACTAAGAGAGGGAGGCGTCTGGGGCAGCCTCCGAATAAGAAAACATCTGCAACAAAGCGAGCCGGCCTCCCGTCACACATACAAATGTGACCGCGGAGACACACAGCCCTCACCCACAGTGACCCACACGTGGATCCTGATGTGGAGAACACGTTTACCTGAAATGGAGTCTGGCTGTTGTAGTTTTTCAATTCCTTATTTCCGCCTCGAAACAGAAGCACTCTTGCACAGCTATCCTGCAGGTAGAAAAGGAGAAACCTGTTTGTAAAATGCTAGCACAGACATTCTCCAAAGAAATCTGTCCAGAGGCTCAAGCCCACGGAAAACCAGGGAAACATAAACTCCCATAAATTAAAAAAAAAAAAAAACCCTATGGCCAAACAATTTCACTTTTAAAGACTGTATTTGATAGAAAGTCTTGCACATGTATATAAAATATGTAACAAGTGAAATATCTTCAGTAAAATACGGAAAGAAAGAAAGGAAGGAAGAAAAAAGAAGAGAAGAAAAGAAAATCTGCAGATAGAATACATGTTCTGAAATAGGTTAAGGTGCAGACATATTCTAGAACATTCTTTAACTCGGCAGTCTCAGGAAAAAACAAGGCAGACGGCTATAAACTGACAAGGAAAATATCCAGAAACTTCTGAATAAAAAAGCCAACTCTCAAAACAATAATATTGGCCGGGCGCGGTGGCGCACACCTGAAATCCCAGCACTTCCAGAGGCCGAGGTGGGCGGATCACCTGAGGTCAGGAGTTCAAGACCAGCCTGGCCAGCATGATGAAACCCCATCTCTACAAAAATACAAAAATCAGCCAGCCATAATGGCAGGTGCCTGTAATCCCAGCTACTTGGGAGGCTGAGGCAGGAGAATCGCTTGAACCCAGGAGGCGGAGGTTGTGGTAAGCTGAGATCACACCATTGCACTCCAGCCTGGGCAACAGTGTAAGACTTCGTGTCAAAACAAAAGCAAACAAAAAGAAACCAATAATATTGCCTAATTTCATTTACATTTTAAAGGCTTCAAGAAAAACTAATAAAGGCTTAAAGTCTTTATTATAGAAAAGCTGAGACTATGTCTGGAAGGATATGCACCAGTTAGCAGTATTTACTTTCGTGAAAGGAAAAGGGATTAGAGAGAGAACAGAAGGAATCTTTTGTCATTTTATTTTTATTTTTTGAGACCTAGTCTCGCTCTGTTGCCAAGGCTAGAGTGCAGTGGTACAATCTTGGCTCACTGCAACCTTTGTCTCGGGCTCAAGCAATTCTCCCCACCTCAGCCTCCTGAGTAGCTGGTATGACAAGCATGTGCCACCATACCCAGTTAATTTCTTTGTAGAGACAGGGTCTCACTATATTGCCCAGGCTAGTCTGGAACTACTGGGCTCACGAGATCTGCACGGCTCGGCCTCCCAAAACACTTGGATTCTAGGCCTGAGTTTCCCGTATGAATCACACTCCACTCCCCCAGCCCACCGGCCCCCAGCCCCAGCCCGTGAGGACTCAAGTGGACGCCAAGCCCTATGCTATTCAGGGTCTCATCCCTGGAAGGTGTCCTCGGACTCAGGGACAGCCCAGCAGGTTTCGCAAAAGATGCTCGCCCACTCCCGGGAAGCAGGAAGTTGGGGCAGCCTCTGTCGCCTCTCACTATGAGGACCACAAATGTCAGCAGGGGAGGGACAGATGCCCACGAAGCCGTCATCCTGAGGCCCACAGGGCGGCGGGGAAAGAAGAGTCAGCAAAGCCGTGTGTGAGGCTTGAAGAACACTGCAGATGGAGGCTGAGCTGAGAAAAAGCCAACACAAGGAAAGGAGCCCCTAGGAGCCCGTGATGTTTTCAAACCACGTGTGAGTCTACAAGACCATGCGGCAACCAGTACAGGTGACACTCCGCATGGGGTTTCGGGGTGGGAAACCCCTGGAAAAACACAAGTGTGGATTCCAGGTTTTATTCTGAGATAAACTCTCCTAATCACTGCCATCAACGTGTGTTGCTTTGAGTACAAGAAAACATATTTAAGGGAATTTTCAAAGACGTAACTACGATCAGAAAACAAACCTTTCATGTTTGGGGTACAATTAAATCCAGAGTTTAAAAAACAGAAAGGCTGTCTGGGCGTGGTGACTCACGCCTGTAATCCTAGCACTCTGGGAGGCCGAGGCAGGCGGATCACCTGAGGTCAGGAGTTCAAGACCATCTTGGCCAACATGGTGAAACCTCGCCTCTACTAAAATGCAAAAAATTGGCCAGGCATGGTGGCGCGCACCTGTAGTCACAGCTACTCAGGAGGCTGAGGCAGGAGAATCACTTGAACCTGGGAGGCGGAGTTTGCAGTGAGCTGAGATCGCGCCATTGCACTCCAGCCTGGTGACAGACCAAGACTCCGTCTCAAAACAAACAAATACACACCAGAAAGGCCGGGCGTCGGTTCTGCTGTGCCCAGGGTCCACACCGTGGGAGGCGCAGGCCAAGACTCCGGGCCTGGTTATTTCATTTTAGGGTTGCAAACGACGGCCCTTGGCCGAATCTTACACATCTCATTTTGTGAATAACCTTTTATGGGAATGTGACCACGTCCACTCCCCTGCCTACTTTCTGTGGCTACAGAGCCTGAAGTATTTATTCTCCGGGTCTTTACAGAAAAAAGGGTGCCCACCCCAGTTTTCATACAGTAGACCTGCATCTCCCCAACGCAGTAACACGTTCATAGAAACGACCAGGCTGGCAGGATGCCCTCACGGTGGACATGTTAACGATCCTCAGGCCCCAGGTAGGTGGGTGACAGGGAGCGCAGAGTGACAACCAGCTCCAGCACTCAGAGAGCAGCTTTCAAGCGGTTCTGCCTCTTGTCTTCTGAGCCTCAGTCTCCTTTGTAAAGTGGGGATACCGGGCTTGGAGGCAGCGTAACGAACCTGATGCACCGTCACTGACACAGGTGGGGGGTCTCCCTCCTTCCACCCCCAGCAATGCCCTTTCCCTGGAATGTCACCCCTGACCCCCAGGGGAGGGGCCTAGCCATGGGGACAGCCCCTCCGGGTACCAGCCACATGGCCCCTTTGGGGTATCACCGGGAAACTGGGAATGGTCAGTTTCTGAGGGTGACCAGCATTTCGAGAGGTGCACAGAACGCAGCCTTCTCCATCGGGATGAGGCAGAGAGTGGAGGGCACTGGCCGGGCCCCTGGCTTTTCCAGTCCTGATCTAGCCCTTCCTCCCTCTGCCGAGCTGCAAGACTTGCCCTGCATCCTGACCATGAGTCCAAAATTTCCCTTCAAATCACCCCCAGTAAGGTCCTGTTATTTCCAACCCAAAGAGTCTTTTTTTTTTTCCCCCTGGAGACATGGTCTTGCTCTGGTGCAATATCGGCTCACTGCAACCTCCACCTCTCAGTCTCACGTGGTCCTCCACCTCAGCCTCTCAAGCAGCTGGGACTACAGGCGCACACCACTGCCCCTGGCTAATTTTTGTATTTTCTGTCAAGACAGGGTTTCACCATGTTGCCCAGGCTGGTCTCGATCTCCTGGGCTCAAGCGATCTGTCCACCTCGGCCTCCCAAAGTACTGAGATTCCAGGTGTGAGTCACTGCACCCAGTCCAAAGTCTTCGTAAAAATCACAGTATTATCAGGCTACAGTGAGCAAACAGTTTGCTGTTTGCTTTGATAGGAGAGAAAAAGAAAAGGAAGAAGAGTCTCCGAGGCCACAGGGCCAGAAGGGTGAGTGGATGCCTTTCCATCAGTTCCCATCTGGAGGCAGGAAAGAGAGAAGCAAGGGCGGAGGGACCCCTGGGAGTAGGCATCAGTGGGCACATGAGGGCTGGTCCCAGGGGGTCTTGCTCACCAGTTTGCTCTGGGCTATAACTGCACGCTGGCCCAGTGGCCTGGAAGAACCACCCAGCACCGACAAAACCCAGGTGGCTGAGAGAAGCCTGGCGAATCGGAATTCAGAAGGGAGGAGCCTGGGGACGCTCTTCCCAACTCCTCTTAATTTTGAGTAAGAACTTTTCCTGACAATTTCCTATTACAGGCTGGGTATGGTAGCTCACACTTATAATTTCACACTTTGGAAGGCCGAGGTGGGAGGATCGCTGGAGTTCAGGAGTTTGAGACCAGCCTGGGCAACAAGGCAAGACCCCATCTCTACATAAAATAAAATAAAATAAATTAGGCTGGGTGCGGTGGCTCACACCTGTAATCCCAGCACTTTGGGGGGCTGAGGTGGGTGGATCACGAGGTCAAGAGATTGAGACCAGCCTGGCCAACATGGTGAAACCCCATCTCTACTAAAAATACAAAAATTAGCTGGGCGTGGTGGTGTGCACCTGTAATCCAAGCTACCTGGGAAGCTGAGGCAGGAGAATCACTTGAGGCTGGGGGGTGGAGGTTGCAGTGAGTTGAGACCGCACCAATGCACTCCAGCCTGGGCGACAGAGCAAGACTCTTTCTCAAAAAAAAAAAAAAAAAAGAAATTAGCCAGGAGTGGTGGTGCCTGCCTGTAGTCCCAGCTACTAAGGAGGCTGAGGTGGGAGGATCCCTTGAGCCCAAGAGGTTGAGGCTGCAGTGAGCTGTGATTGTTCCACTGCACTCCAGCCTGGGTGACAGAGAAAGGAAGGGAGAGGAGGAGAGTGGAGGGGAGATGTGCAGTGAGTGGGGAAGGTGGGGGGTGTAGAACTCTTCTGAGGAGATATGTAGTGGTGGGGAAGGTGGGGGACGGTGTAGAACTTTCCCGGCTAGATGAGCAGTGAGTGGGGAAGGTGGGGTGGTGTAGAATTCTCCCGAGGAGATGTGCAGTGAGTGGGGAAGGTGGGGGGCTGTAGAACACTCCTGGGGAGATGAGCAGTGAGTGCGGAAGGTGGGGGTGGTGTAGAACTCTCCTGAGGAGATGTGCAGTGAGTGGGGAAGGTGGGGGATGGTGTAGAACTTTCCCGGGGAGATCAGCAGTGAGTGGGGAAGGTGGGGGGCGGTGTATAACTCTCCTGAGGAGATTCACAGTGAGTGGGGAAGGTAGGGGGAGTGTGTGTAGAACTCTGCCATGGGGATGAGCAGTGAGGGGGAAGGTGGGGGCCGTAGAACTCTCCCAGGGAGATTCACAGTGAGTGGGGAAGGTGGGGGGAGTGTGTGTAGAACTCTCCTGGGGAGATGAACAGTGAGGGGGACAGTAGGAGGCACGTGAACACAAGGGAGCTTCTGGACACAGAAGCGGGTGGAATGTCTTCCTAAGCAAATGGGCATGGAGAGAGAGAAGGCGTAGGTCAGAAGTAGAAACCTGGCGGCAGATGTGTCCACAGGCACATAGTCAACGCTGCAGTTGGGATGTTGATTCAGGAACTCCAGGCCCCATGAGGCCACTTCCTTTCAACAGCATCAAGACTTTTTTCCCTTAAATGTCATTGACACAAATCACTGCCTACTCCAAATTGTAAGTCAGGAGTTTGTTTTCAGGCTAAATTATCTTTTGAAATAAGGCAGTTTGGGTAGCCATAAATGTATCAACCACCACCATCATCACCACAAATGTAAGAACAACTAACATTTCTGCATGAGTAAAATGGGGAAGGGGCTGGGATGCTGGTGTCACTGGGGCAGGGCTAGAACCTGGTCCCCCAGACCGGCCTTCCCCTTGAAGAGCTGTGCCGCTAAGTAAGGGCCAGGGTAAGTATGAGTGTGCCCCTCAGTACCAAGGGCAGGTGCTTCTGCCTGGTCTGTGCCCGGCAGAGGTCCCCTTCCCCAGTCAGAGGGTCACGGGCATGCATCCAGAGGATGTGGGTTGGAAGCCTGGTGTCCCCATTCACTGACAGGGCAGCCTCTGACCACTCCTGGATCTTCTGACCTGTGTAATGGGAAGGCCAACCAAGTCACACACCAGAGCTGGGGGAGGCGAAGGAAAGGGCGTGTGGATGCCGTCTACATTCAGTGAGACCCACACCCGCAATGCCCAATGCTCAGGGGGCCATCACCCCATGATGGCCCCACGGGAGCTCCCACAGAGTGGACAGGTGCTCCACGGGACACCCGCAAGGGCACAGATGCAAACAGAAAACACCGTGTCTTCCTACCTTGGCTCGTACTGGAACCAAGGAGAGGCAGGCTGTTTTTAATTTAATTTTATTTTTTACCTTCCAGACAAATTTGCCTCGCCTAGTTACCTCTGAGATTTAAAACTCTCTTTATTCCTTCATCATCCAGGGCAGAAAAATGAACCCCAGGCTGCTCCCCTCCCTCTGGAGCTCTCAGAAAGCCAGAATGAGGTGAAAGGTTGACAGATTAGACACAATTCAATGCTTACACTCAAAGCCCTAATTAGGTGATTTCATAAAAGAAGAGCGAATATTCCAACCACAGTGTATTTTATTACAAGTGTGGAGGTGGTAAGGCCTGCCTAAAACTGATAAACACGTGTAACAATCCATACACCTGGGTGCTTTGAGATTTAATGAGGCTTCTTACAGGAATATCATCAATATCATCAATAGCACCCACATTAGTCACCATCAATATGACCATTATCAATATGACCATCATCACTATGACCATTGCCATCATCACCACCATCACCACCACTAACACAGCATCAACATCACCACTACCACCACCACCACCACCATCACCACCACCACCACTCACCCGCAGTATGACCATCGTCACTATCACCATCACCACCACCACCATCACTCACCATCAATATGACCATCATCACTATCACCATCGCCACCAACACCACTATCACAGCATCAACATCACCACTACCACCACCACCATCACTCACCATCAGTGTGACCATCATCACTATCACCATCACCAGCACCAACCGTATCACAGCATCAACATCACCACCATCACTCACCATCAGTATGACCATTGCCACTATCACCATCGCCATCACCATCATCACCACCACCACTACCACTATCACCATCATCACCAGCATCACCATCCATATCACCAGCAACACCATCATCACCACCACCTGCATCACTCACCATCAATATGACCATCGTCACTATCACCATCACCATCGTCCTCACCACTACCACTACTACCATCACCATGATCACCACCACCACCACTGCCACTATCATCACCATCCATATCATCCAATCACTATTACCATCACCACCATCCTCACATCACCACCATCACCTGCATCACACACCATCAATATGTCCATCATCACCATCACCATCACCACCATCATCACCACCACTATCACCATCATCAATATTACCACTACCACCATCACTCACCATCAACATGACTATCATCACTATCACCATCCATATTACCACTAGCATCACCATCACCTGCATCATTCACCATCAATATGACCATCATCACTACCAGTATCACCACCATCCTCACTACCATCACCACCACCGCTACCACTATCACCACCATCACCAACCATATCATCACCAGCATCATCACCACCACCACCATCACAGTCATCACCATCACCTGCCATCATTCACTATCAACATGATCACTGTCACTATCATCATCAGCACTGCCATCATCATTAGTACTGTGACATAATCTACAAGTAGAAAGAGGGAGAGGTGATGTACAAACGTACTCTCCATGGCACACTGAGTGATGGACACTCCTGGTATTTAGCACCCAGAAGCTGTGAATCCTAAATACCCAGCCACACATGACACCGTCCTAGACAACAGAAGATTCCACCTTGATCCCCAGTGTCTGTAGCAGAAAAGCTCAAGGGCTATAAGACTCAGCCAAAGAGAATGGAAGAATCTGAAAATCTAAGAAAGACAAATAGAATGCCTTTGTGTGGCAAGTTACCCAGCTCCACAAGGGAACACTGCCACCATGACTGTATTTGGTGACCACAGGCCATATTCAGGGAGGAGACCTGTCAAGCCACCATCAGATGCCATAGTGACTTTGGCCATGTACTGTGAGGGCAGAATGGAAAGAGACCTTAGTGAACATGGAGTCTGGTATGCCAGTGCTGTCTCATAGTGGAGCCAGCTGCTGCTCTGCAGATTCCTCAGCATCACTGGGATTCTGAGTTACGGATTGGAAGCCTGGCATCTGTACTATTCACAGGTTCTTGGGGTAATTCCAATGTGGAGGTTACAGCTCAGTTACAAACCTCATTTATTCTGCTACATTGCCATCATCATCACCATCATCGCTATCAACCACCACCATCACCATCATCAAGACCAACACTATCACCATGACCACCCTCACCACCACCATTAGCGCCATCACTATCAACCACCATCACCATCACTGTCACCATGACCACCATCAGCACCATCACCTTGATTACCATCACCACCACTGCCACCACCATCTTCACCATCACCATCATCACTATCAACCACCATCATCACCATCACCACCACCATCACTATCAACCACCACCATCACCATGACTACCCTCACAACCATCAGCACCATCACTATCACCATGACCACCATCAGCACCATCACCTTGATTACCATCACCAACACCACCACAACCATCGACCACCACCATGAGCACCATCACCGTCACCATGACCACCATCAGCACCATCAATATGATTACCATCACCATCAACATCACCACCGACATCACCACCACCACTACCATCACGATCAGCACCATCACTACCTTCACCATCACCATCATCACTATCAACTACCACCATCACCACAACCATCAACATCACTGTCACTATGACCATCAGCACCATCACCTTGATTACTATCACCATAACTATCAACCACAACCATCAACCACCACCATTAGCACCATCACTGTCACCATGACTACCATCATAACCATCAATATGATTACCATCAACATCAACATCACCACCATCACAATCAGCACCATCACCATCATCACTATCAACTACCACCATCATCGCAACCATTAACCACCACCATCAGCACCATCACTGTCACCATGACCACCATCAGCACCGTCACCTTGATTACCATCATCACCACCACCACTACCATCACGATCAGCACCATCACTACCTTCACCATCACCATCATCACTATCAACCACCACCATCACCACCTTCATCACTGCCACAATCACCACCACCACCATCACTGCCTTCATCAACACCTTCATCATTATCACCACTACCTTCATCATCACCACTATCATCAGCACCATCACCATCATTACCACCTTCACCATCACCACCGCCACTATCATCACAGCCACTATTTACTGAGCATCTACAATGTTCCAGGAATACCATATTAGCATAGATTTGTTTTCTATTTTTAGCCTCTTAGCAATGCTGTGAATTCAGTATAGTCATCCCCACATTACAGAAGAGGTAATTCAGGGCCCTAGAGAGGCGACAGGCTGTCCAGCACAGCACAGCAAGGCAATGGTGTAGCCGATGGAACCCAGACCTCCATGCTTCTTTGCATGACTGTGCCACTTCCCCAAGGCTGCCTCCTGACTCCTTTCCTTGAATCCTGTCCTGAATGTCCCACCCCGGACAGTCTATCATTCAATACTACTCCCTGCATGCCCTGTGTGTGTGCCCTGTAAGGCACCCTTTCTGCTTATAGTTGCCATAGTGGTTTCTGCTGCCTGCACAGCACCTGCTCTCATGCAAACACATGCCTCGCACATGTGTAGATGACGGGGAGTGAGTACAGCAAGGTGTCCAGCTGGTGACACAGGAAGGAGAGAAGCTCTGGGTCAAGTACAACATGCAATGCCTGTGGGACAAAGGTGAGGGTTCTGCATTCCTCCCAATCACTTATCGAAGACGCAGACACGAAGCTGGGCCTCTCTTGGAATCACACGAGGTGCGGTTTTGACCAGCTCCTTTAACTACATTAGTAAGACACTCCAAAGAGTTTGGGGAGGGAATGAGGAAGGAGATTAAAGACACCCTGAACCCAAAGGAGGAGTAAGAGGGATTCATGAAGCTAGATCCTAGACCATTCGCTGACATTCCGACTTGCACTATAGCCAGAGGTCAAGGGGCCAACAAGCCCAGGGCCTGTGACCTACCCATTGGTTCTTGGAGGTCATGCAAGGCAGGAGTCAAAACCAGGGCGGGCAGCTAAGGTACTTCTACCCAGGCAGAAGAAGGGGCGCACACAGGCGGGAGTTGGACAGCTCTCCACACTGCCTCCAGAGGCTCCCTGGCTGCAGGAGAAGCTGTCCAGCGCTGGGGAGGGGGATCCATCAATCAGACAGGTAGGGGAGAGGAGCAGATGCAGCCTTCTATTCCAAGGCTTAGCAAACGATGGCCTGCATGCTAAATCGGCCCACTGCCTGTTTTGTAAATAAAGCTTTATTGGAACATGGCTACACTCTGATTTATATACTGTCTACAGCTGCTTTTGCACTGCAATGGCAGTTGAGTTGTTATGACAGAGTCCATGTGACATGCAAAGCCTAAAATAGTCACCAACCGGCTCTTTACAGCAAAAGCAGCTGGCTCCTGTGCTAACCTAAGGCCCAAGGTAGGGAGAAGATGTCCTGGAGCCCTGGTCAGCTTGGGACCCTTCTGGAGCCAGCAGCTGAAGTGTAGGACAGATACGGGGCACGTGGAGTGATACTGAGTTGAGCTCAACACAGATCATCACAATGTGTTAACCTTTTCTAATAGGAAAGAAACATCAACACTTTCAAATATCATCTTGTCCACAATTATTTCAAGTGACAAAAAATAAGCTTTTCTTGATTTTTCAGGATAAAATGTGCTTGCAATCTACTGGGGAAAATTAAGGGATGTTTTTCCCATCTAAAGCAGTAATTAGGAAGCAGATGTTGGTGCAGATGTGTTTCCCAGCCACAGCCAAGCCTCATGATGTGTTTTCTAATGCAGCTGAGAAATGTATCTTCACACTCACGCAGTCATTTCAGCAGCCACACGCTGTGGCATGCCTAGGGACACAGCTGCACACAAACCACACCAGTGTGCTTTCCTTGAGGGGGAAGCCAGTAGCAGCTCTGCAAGCACTGCTTACAGCCCACCCGAAACGCTACCCAACCCTAGCCAGCCTGGCTGTTCTCTTGTGCCAGGTATGAAAGATGGCAGCCATGCCTCTGATGGCATCCACATGTGCTTCCTCTAGGGTGGACCCAAGGGGAAGGAGTTATCAGCAAAGACAGGGAAGGTATAATAACTGCCTAGTCCTGGACATTTCACCCTGGCTATGTCTTGCAAAGGGCTGCAGAGCAAAATGTACAACTATGTGAGGGAATCATTACCAGAAGGCTTGACTGAGGGGCAGGAAGTCTGAATTGGGTCTTGAAGGATGCACAGGAGTTTTCCAGGGCAAAGAATCAGAGTTTACAGCTAGAAGCAAAGTGGGACTCCAGCAGAGGGGCTGGAGGCGTGGGCTGGTGAGTAGCCATGGAAGGGCTGGGGAACAGCTTGGGTAAAGGGTGAGGCTTGAGATTTCACCGCGGAGGCCACAGCGAGTCCACAGGATGGGAACACTGTTTTGGGTCAGGAAGATAATGCTGACTGCCTGCAGGGGACGGACCCAGGCACAAAGAGCCCTGGGCCTCCAGCAGGGCTCCTCCTCTGAGATCTCCCTCTGTTCTTCCAGCAGAAAGAGCCACACCCTCCCACCCCACGCTGCTCTCCTACTTAGTGAAGCACCTACATCTTGCCAAGCTCCAGATCTGAAGTTCCTTGAAATCAGAGAAAGAGAAAAAAGAAGCAAAGGACAGAGATGTTCTTCAACAGTGATGTCCAGGAATTACCCTCACTTTGAGCACCCAGGAAACAGAGAAATAGCCCCTGTCCTCCTAAAGCAGTGCCCACACCTCACCTATGCCCCATGAGCCCAGGGCCCCTTCTCACCAGCTCCACTCCGCAGGCTGCCCCCACCTCCTAAACCATCACGACTTCCCGCCTCCTGCGGGACCAGTAGCCCCCACACCCTGCTTCGCCTCTCGTGAGGCCACGGTGCACACACTAGATGAGGCGTCACTTGGCCTTGTCATTTAGGATTCAGCCTCGCAGAGGGCAGGGCTCACGTCCTACAAGCCTTCAGTGCTTTCCAGACACATACATTTCCTGCTATTCTCGGCTCTTCCACTTGGTCTTACAGGGAAGAGTGTGAAGATTATTATTCGCTTTTTCACATCAAGGTTCCGCTTATGGGTGTTTTTCCCCGAAAGAAATGAAAACGGGGTCTTGAACAAATCTTTGCAAACCTACGTTCACAGCAGCATCATCCACAACACCCAAAAGGTGAAGCAAGCAGGGGCCCGTTGCCAGATGCCCATGTGTACAAACCACACAATTGAGTATTATTTAGCTTGAAAATATCGTTCAGCTTAAAAAGGAAAGACAAAAAATCCTGACACAGGCTACAGCACGGACGAACCTTGAAAACATCGCGCTCAGTGAAATAAGCCAGACGCGAAAGAACACACACTTCATGCTTCTACTCACATCGAGTCCCTATGACAGGAAGATCTATAGATACAGAAAGCAGAACGGGGGTTGCCAGGGGCTGAGGAGGGGGAAGTTATTGTTTGATGGGACTGAGTTTCAGTTTTGCAAGATTAAGAGAGTTTTGGAGATGAATGGCGGGTGGTTCCACAGCCATGTGAATGGGCTTAATGCCACGGAACACCACACTTATAAGTGGTTAAAATGGTGTATTTTGCCACTTAAAGAAAATGCACATTGGGGCATATCTGTCCCATGCAGTGTTGGAAGGCTTAAGTTATTTATGCATTTGTTTATTTGTTTGTAAGAGTCTAGCTCTGTCGCCCAGGCTGGAGTACACTGGCATGATCTGCAACCTGTGCCTCTCAAAGTGCTGGGATTATAGGAGTGAGCCACTGCACCTGGCCAGGCTTGCTTTTTTAAATTATATTTTATTTTTTTGAGAGTCTCACTCTGTCGCCCAGGCTGGAGTACAGTGTCGCAATCTCATCTCAATGCAACCTCTGCCTCCCAGGTCCAAGCGATTCTCCTGTCACAGCCTCCTGAGTAGCTGGGATTACAGGTGTGTGCCACCATGCCCAGCTACTTTTTGTATTTTTAGTACAGACGGGGTTTCACCATGCTGGTCAGGCCGATCTCGAACTCCTGACCTCATTATCTGCCCGCCTTGGCCTCCCAAAGTGCTGGGATTACAGGCATGAACCACCATGCCCAGCCCAGGCTCACTTTTTTAATTTTTATTTTGGAGACAGGGTTTTGATCTGTCACCCAGGCTGGAGTGCAGTGGCATGATCTTGCCTTCCTATAGCCTTAAACCCTCAGGCTCAAGTGATCCTCCCGCCTCAGCCCTCCCAAGTAGCTGGGACCATAGGCACATGCCACCATACCAGGCTAATTTTCTAATATTTTGTAGAGATAGGGTCTCACCATGTTGCCCAGGCTAGTCTCAAACTGGATCAAGCGATCTGCCCCACCTCGGTCTCCCAAAGCACTGGGATTACAGGAGTGAGCTGCTGCACCCGGCCAGAAGGCTTGCTTTTGTCATGTGACGGAGCCATGCATGCCTGGCGGGGGTACCAGACCTATCCTGAGGCTATGTACGCCACGTCCTTCCCCTTATGACTCTGATCTGCCCTCTCCATGTCCCACATAGAGTCCTGCAAACAGGGTAGATGGCCAACCCTGGAACTGAGCAGGATTTGCATCCCAGCTCCGGAGGGTGGACAAGAGAGCCTGGCTCCTTGTGCATCTTCTGGGGCACGGATGGCATTGAGGTGCGGCAGTGACCAGACCTGAGCCTTGAGCCCAGTTCTGGCACCAGCTGTGTGAGCAGGCAGCTCGCCTCACTTTCCTGGGGCTCTATTTCCTCTCTTCTACAACAGGGCAACTGTTTCCGCCTAGGCAGCAGTGGGGGATAACCTGAGACAACCCTTGCAAGGCTTTCCCGGTGCCCCCCGGGATTAGGGCTGGCTGGGGTGCACGCCGCTGTAGCATGTGAGAAACAAATTTACCCATTTAAACCTACAGAATTGACTCAGAGACCCGGAGAACAGCGAAAGTGAGACTCTCTCTCTTTTTTTTTTTTTTTTTTGAGACCTAGTCTAGCTATGCCCCCCAGGCTGTAGTGCCATGGCATGATCTTGGCTCACTGCAACCTCCCAGGTTTAAGTGATTCTCCTGCCTCAGCCTCCCAAGTAGCTGGGGGTACAGCCACGCACCACCACGCCCGGATAATTTTTTGTATTTTTAGTAGAGACAGGGTTTCACCATGTTAGCCAGGATGGTCTGGATCTCCTGACCTCGTGATCTGCCTGCCTTGGCCTCCCAAAGGGCTGAGATTACAGGCGTGAGCCACCGTGCACAGCCCTGAAAATGAGGCTCTTAATGATAGTTTTGCAAGATCAGGTGTCTGATGGGCAGGCACACCCAGCATGGTTTCAACAAGCAACTTATTCCCCAGGGCGCAGGTCCCTCCCCTGGTTCCTCATAGGTTGAGTACTATGGGGTCACAGTTTTTCCAGACGTTTCTATTGGTTGTTGGGTTGGGGCTTCAGGTGGTTTTTAAGGGTTGTCTTGCTGCATTTTGTTGCAGCCCACAATGCATTGCAATTTTAGTTAGTTTTGCGGCTTTTTAAGTACTTATGATCCAAGTAGCTGGGCAGGCTGATAAGAACAGACAAATCGAGCCATTTTGCAGGCTAGTAAACTTTCATCTTAGACTAAATGTTTTTGGTTTGGGTGAGGGCAAGTAAGAGGCAGGGGCAGGCAAGCAGGCAGTGGCTATTTAAGCAGGGGCTTCCTGTATTTTCTTTTGCAGTTTGCCGACCTAAGCCGATTTAAGGCCCTTTGTTTTGGAAATGGACCACGGTATACACAATTTCCTTCAAGCGTGCTCAGCACTCACCTGGTTGTAGAGGGCGCAGATGTGCAAGGCTGTGTTTCCGGAGGCGTTCTGGGCACTCATGTCTGCCCCGTAGAACAGCAGGTGCTCCAGGTGCTGCACGTGCCCGTACCTGCAGGCCTGAAACGCAGAACCCAGGCTGTGAGTCGGGAACCCTCCATACAACAGCCACATGCACACACAAAGTACACCGGCCCCTCGGCTGCTCTGCCAGAACCCCAAGGCAGGGCAGGACAGGGCCTCTGCGGACCCCAACCCCCCACCCACCATCTGGGCAAGGGCTCCAAACACATCAGCCTTCGAGCCAGGCCCCTGGCTGTGGACCGGAGAGAAGTACATTCTTGGTGGGACTGGGGACTGGTCCTCAGCTGTGAGACAGAGGGTCTGGGAAGGGGCCACAGAGTTCCTCCCAGCCCTATCTGGAGGCCTAGAGCCCAGAGGCACAGGACATCTTTCTCCCAACCTCAGCGCCCAGCTCCGCAAGATGCAAACCAGAATGCTCAGCCCTGGCCTCAGTTACCCAAGCTCCCCCCTTCCAGGGAGGAGGCAGGAAATGGCCAGGAGAGGCCCTCGCAGCCTCCTCCCTCTGCCACATCCACAGGAGTAAGCCCGGTCCTTCTACATGCGAGGGACGGCTCCACGATTGCTTTAATGCAGTCCAGCTCCGAAGCAGGCCGCAGGCTGTGGGGGTGCATCAGCCCCACATACGATTAACTCCTCTTGGAGACCTTCTGGGGGGCAACACATGTGGTTTGTGAACCATCAGGGCTCGGGGGTCAGACAGACTCAGGCATGAACCACATATCGCAACTTTCGCCTCGGCACCTATGTGTAGCCTCATCCGTGGACAGGAACAACCCTCAACCCTTGCAGGGTTCAAATGAGAATCACGTGGGACAAAGAACCCCACAGGGCCTCGCACAAGGCTGGGCGCTGAGTCAGCACTCAGTAAGCTGGCACAGCCCCTCCCCACCTAAGCCCACAGGGGCCAGGGAGGTCCCTGAGCAGGTGATGAGGGCGTCTCTGTCCAGCCACACTCTGCTCCACATTGAAGCCACAACCGTGGACTTGGAGAAACGTCGGTCCTGACCCAACACATCTCACCCTCAAGGTCGGGAGGAAAAGAGCTGACCCCTGCCAAGGGCAGGCGGCCGAGGGGTGTTGAGAGCAGTGGGCACCATGGCAGCCCATAAGGGGTTCTCATGAATCCTGTTTTTCTGCTAAATGAGACAGATAGAGATGAACTTCAACTTCTCATGGTCCACGAGGAAGAGCTGCACCTCAGTGATTAATGGTGAGGAAAGATGACAGGGAAGATACTGAAACTATTAATTGGATGAGCTGTTAAAAAAAGAAACCCAAGAAATATCCATTTACCATTGATGTGCCTCTGACAAATCTCATTGATTTATAAAGTAGATCCCTGCTGCAGATCTCACTGATGTCACCTGCCTGGCCCCCATGGCCCCTTCCTCTGAGAACTGCACCTGTGTCTGCCTTTGGGGGCCACCCCAACTACACTATCAGAGGTCCAGGGAAGGCCTTCCCACCTGACTCCTGCAGAGACACAAGACACAGGCAGGAGCAATCAGGTTCATCTCCCAGGCACAGTGAGAGATGCCCATGTGACCTCAGAGAAGATGCCAAGTCCCAAGCTAGAACATTTGTCAGAACTACCATGAAAAATTCTTTCTTCCTTCCAGAGTGGAGAGAAGAAAAGTGACAGAGCCCTGGAGCTTCTGGGACCCTCAACACAGAAGGGAAGTGTGGCAGGAGCAGGGAGAGGAAGAAAGGAAAAAGGAAAGATAGAGAGACAAAGAGAAGACAGGAAGAGTCATGCACATAGCCAAGCTGACACTGTATGAGTCCCTCCATGCTACAGCTGACCCTGGAATTTCAGGGACATAAAGATTAGGCAGAATTCCCTCCCCTACATCTGCTAGTTTGCATTGGGATTTGTGTTCCTTAAACTGAAGGATCCCTGGCTATTTGGAACTCCCTGAAGGACTTCTGGGAGGCAACACTTTGTTACAGCTTAATTTAATTGCTCTGTGGTCAATAAAGACAACTAATGTTAGCATAAAAACACGGAACAATTAATCCACACTCATTATTCCCCTTTCCCCAGTTAATCTGAATTTATGAGCTTGTAAGTCCCATCAGTCAGATGCAGCCAGAGCACTCTTTCTTGCAAGGGCAAAATAGGCTCAATGGGAAGAGAGAAAACGGAGCCACTGACTCCAGGCAGATATCTCGTGCAAGCATTCCCAAGAGCATTCTTCCATTTTCCGCTTTTCCCATGTCCATGGCTTTAAAACATACAAACCCGGGAAATACAGAAAAGTGTGAACAAAACCCAAAAATCACACAGAATCCCACAGTCTTAGCACTAGCAGTGATTTTTTTTTTTTTTCAAGCATCATTTCAGCTAGTGTCTTCTTTCTGTTTTAACCCCTGGTTGTTGAGGTTGTCTTCCTGCTAAGATGCAGTGCCATGCAGATGAGTAAGGGGGATCCAAGCCAGGAGGCAGGCAGACTGATCCACAGATGTGCACGGAGGGCACTACACACACAAGGACACTCAAGAAGGAGAATGGGAGCCCAGGTCTCACTGTCAAAGAAGGAAACTACAAATACAGTACAGGAGAAAACTAGAATATGCCTTGTGGCATTGGCTTGGAATGAGAGTGTCAGTAGAAACTCACAGTTCTTAATATAGAGACAAATAAAACTGAAAATGTACATGCCCACGTGTCTACCCATCCCTAACTCTGGCTACAGAGAGGATACAGGACCAGCAGCAGCCCAGCAGCCATCAGCACCCCAAGCACCTGCACCTTGGCTTCTAAATACCACCCCACACTAAAAAGAACCAGGCTCCTTGAAGAGACAGCTGATTCCTGAGGCAGGAAAAGAGCTTAGGTGAGCTTGAAATACCTTGTTGTGCCAGAAATAAAGGAAATGGTAAAAAATCATTAGGGCTGTGTCCCAAGGACACAGGAGCCATCCTGAAGGGGCACCCGCTGGCTAAAGCTGGGACAATAATAACGGATTACCACCTCCTGAATAAACAGAACTCTATAAATATGCCTTGTTGTAAATGTATGAAAAAATAAGAAGAGAAAGCTTTTCTTTACAACAGAAACCCAACTAATAAATGTAGAAGCAATGGTAGGATTTAAAAATCTCCATTTAGCAATTGTGATAGCAATCATTCTGGCAAGAAATGCCAATGGATGCCAAAACTTGCAGGTGAAAGGGGTGTGAGGAAACGGATTTTTGCACAGTCTCAAAGATCACCATAAAAGATCTATGAATTACAAAGGAGCAAAGTGAGGCAGGAGGTGGGACGTGACTCTGTGAGCAGGACTCAGACACTGGACCTGAGAACTAGCTAAAACAGCGGGGCAGAAGCAGCTTTCCCTAAGCCACGTCCACCAGTGTGCCACATCAGTTTACTGTTGCCATGGCAATGCCCAGAAGTTACCGCCCCTTTCCCAGGCAATGACCTGATGACCCAGAAGTGACCACCCTTTTACTAGAAATTTCTGTATAACCTGCCCCATAATTTGCATGTAATTAAAAGTGGGTATAAATGTGAGTGCAGCACAGCCTCTGAGCTGTGGCTCTGGGCACACTGCCTACAAGGCAGCCCCACTCTGCAAGAAACAGTACCTCTGCTGCTGCTGTTCACTGCTGCTTCAATAAAGGTTGCTATCAATACCACCAGGCTGCCCTTGAATTCCTTCCTGGGTGAAGCCTAGAACCCTCCTGGGCTAAGCCCTCATTTTGGGGCTTGCCTGCCCTACATCAAAAGAGAAGAAACTGGCCAGGCACAGTGGCTCACACCTGTAATCCCAGTACTTTGGGAGGCCGAGGTGGGTGGATTACGAGGTGGAGAGATCAAGAGCATCCTGGCTAACATGGTGAAACCCTGTCTCTACTAAAAATACAAAAATTAGCCAGGTGTGGTGGCATGTGCCTGTAATCCCAGCTACTCTGGAGGCTGAGGCAGGAGAATTGCTTGAACCCAGGAGGTGGAGGCTGCAGCAAGCTGAGATCTCACCACTGCACTCCAGACTGGTGACAGAGTGAGACTCCATCTCAAAAAAGAAAAAAAAAAAAAAAAAAGAAGAGACACCAGGAGACCCCACCCGACCAGGTGGTCCACATCACCTCCATTATGAGCACCAGGCAGATGGTCCTCACGTGCCCCCGTGAGGACGTGTGCTGAGAGCACAGCATCGTTCCTTAGACATTCCCACCAAACGCATATGCTGGATCCCGTTACGAGCAAACACCAAGCAAACCCAGCAAAATGACCACCCCAAAATCTTCAGAACGGTCACAGCCATGAGAACCAAAGGAAGCCCGAGGAAGTCTCCCAGACGGAAGGGCTCCATGCAGGGTCCCAGACCGTATCCCTTTCTATCAGGGACGTGACTGGGACACGGGCACAACCCAAATGTGCTCTCCACATGAAGGGCCTATGGGAGGAGTTCCTTGTCCTATTCTTGCAACTCTTCTACAAGCTGGAAATGGAAACAGTCATTTACAATTTTAAAAGGAAGTAGTGCTCGCTTGACATGAAGATACTGAAAGCTACCAAAGTGTTAAAGGAAGAAATTCATCCTCCCCCATGGGAAGCAGCACTAACCCCTTTCTCTTATTTTGGAAAGGGTGTCTGGTCTCTGGCTGTTGAGAGACAGCAGGGAGGGTGATAGGAGGGTGGAGAGTAACGGGATGGAAGGCAGCACACAGCCCTCGACACCTGCACCCTGTACCCCCTCTCCTGAGGTGGTTTTTGGAAAACGCATGTGTGGGGCACCCCACCCACGTCTGCTGCCTCCGAAGCTCCTCCTGAGGCCTGGGCAGGGGCACATGGATATGGCTCCCCTTGAGACTCTGTGTTGGCCCCAGCAATGCCTAGAATCCCACCCACCCTTGAGCAACCACCAGACTCGGTGTGAATTAGGAAAAAGGGTGCTCCTTCCTTCAAGCCCTTTACTGCCACCTGCTGGACATTGGTGATACAGCTACAGGACCTAAAACTTTGGCAAGAGGAACAGCGCCCCCCGGGGTTGTGCAATGCTCAGAACAGCAACCAGAGCTTGGAGAGGGGGGATCATTGCACTGCAGGGGAGCAGCGGAGATGAACCCCCTACCACTTCTGCTCAGCTCTGTGCCCCCCAAAAATCATTCCCAACCACACTTAGGCACTTCTCCTAAAGCACATGCCTTGTAACATGAGGTGGAGACACCATAGCTCACACAACAGAGTCACATCATTTCAGCTCCCACTGGGTCAGGAAGCGGGCTGCCCATCAGTAGAGACTACTACGTGGTTTGCACCCCAGCCCCTCCGCTGCCTGTGTGCCTGGGTTCGTTCGGGTGCTTGGCCTCCCCTCACTGCTGGGCCTGCGGGAAGACCACAGCCAGCTTTTGAAAACCGTGGTATACGGGGCCACGGAGCAGCCGGTGGCTCAGGCCATGCGAGGGGGGTTTGCCTGTGTTTGGACAAGATGCCAGAATGAGCCACTCCCAGCTGGCACTGCGGCGCCACCCGGCTCTCTACGTGGCCGCTGCTCAGAATGGCCCTGTCTGTGCCACCTGGCACTGGGCACAGTGGTCACTGCGGTGCCTGGACAGTGGTCATCTTGGGGCCTGGACACAGCAGTCACCTCAATACCTAGATAAACAGTGGTCACCTCAGCACCTGGACGTGGTGGGCACCGTGGTGCACTAGAAAAACCCCAAACTGAAGACGACCACACCCCGTGTGGCCCCATCCCACTCTAAAAGCTGGCTTTCCAGGCAAATGCTGACCGTCATCTCCACCATGGAGCTCACGGCCGGGGTGCCCACAGCCCCACCCAGGGAGGACGGTGACCAGAATGCTTGGACCCGGAACAACTTAACGTGGGGCTCCAGCAGAGAACCTCCCACAGGTGGGGAGGATCAGGGGCATGTGCCCTCGCCATGGGGTCTGGGAAGGCTCGAGAGCTGAGGGCGTCCGGCCGGGGTGGGCAGGGGGCGGCTGCAGCAGGAGGAGGGGAGAAGCCACTGTGGCCTGAAACTATTTAAGACTGACACTCTTCATTTAAATACGATAAAAAACAAACAGCAGCCAGTAACAACATTCAGACAGACTGATGCCACAGCCATGACAGTGGTGGCGAAATCAAACGAGGGGCTGGAAGCAGATGTGGTCGGCGCTCTTTGAATATAATGGATTGTTTCTTTTATTTCCTTCTGAAACAGGGTCTCACTCTGGTGGCCCAGGCTGCAGCGCAGTGGTGTGATCTCAGCTCACTGCAGCCTCCACCTCAGGCCCAGGTGATCCTCCCACCTCAGCCTCCCGAGTGGCTGCGATTACAGGCATGTGCCACCACTCCCCACTAATTTTTGTATTTTTGGTAGCGACAAGTTTTGCCATGTTGGCTGGGCTGGTTTTGGACGCGGGCTAGGGTCTGCCTGCCTCAGCCTCCCAAATGCTGGGAGTATAGGTGTGAGCCCCTGTGCCCAGCCTAACGTATTATTTCTAATGCTGAGCAGCCTAATGTATTACTTCTAATGACGACGTCGGGCGCAGACACATGATGACAGTGGCGATGACGACGGGGGGACAGATGATGACAATGATGATGGAGACATTTATTGAGCACCTGCTCTATGCCGGGCACATATGTGGAAAGTGCCTCATGTGAATTCTGTCATTAGCTGTCTCCAGAGCTCCACAAATTATGACTCAGCCCACCTGAGAGATTAGCACACAAGCTCAGAGAGGGCAGGGCACTTGCTCAGGTGACCCAGCAAGTGCTGAGGCGGGTTTGCAACCCCAGGCTGCATAACACCCAGGCCAGAATATGGCCCACAGACAGCATGAGGAGAAGATTCTCTCATCCCAAAGATACTGAGTCAAACTTGGAGAGGGAGGAAGGGAGCCACATTCCACCCCTAGGCAGGCGCCAGGGCTCAGCACATGGAAACGCAGGGCCTGGATCCCTCGCCAAGCGCCATCCTCTCCAGGAGCGCACCTGCTCGGGCCAGGGCCGGCATGCTGTGAAGCTGCACAGTGGGTGTAAAAGTCTTCAGCAATTAAAAATACAGAACGAATATCCCCAGATCTGACTCCTGATGACCCTGGGTTGTGGGACTGCATTGGGGTACTCCCTAACTTGCTTCTTTATACTTTTCTGTATTTTCCAAGATTGCCACGATGCATGGGTACTTTTTTGATAATAAAAAAAAGTGTAATTTGAATTAAAACTTTAAAGATAATTTGCAGACAACCTGAGCTCCAAGAAGCTCTTCTAATATCATCCAGTGGGGCTGGGGCATCTCCCCACGGCTTGAAGTGGAGGGTGGATCTGAAATGCGTCCTTCGGCCACCTGCGCCCGACCTGAGACAGTGACGGGAAAGCAGCGGCCTGCAGAACCCTGGAGTATGCCTGCAGCATGCGTGAGCAGGCCTGGCTGTGGCCTTCCAGGCTCTCCCCCACCATGAGCAGCCAGCACCCCGGGACAGAGCTGTCCACTCTCCGGATGCTAGAAGGGAGGCACAGAGTTTAAATGCAGAGCCCAGCAGGCTGAGAGCTCGGAGGTGCTTCTCCCCAGAGGGCAGACCCAGGCACGGCCCAGCGAGGTCCAGGGAAACCCACCTGCCCCTGCAACTTCTTCTGCCACAGACGTGCTGTGAGTGGTTTGGATGTGAGAGTCCTACAGGCAGCATACAAAACCGGGCTTAATTATGACGCAGGCCGGGAATGAACCCAGCTCAGCCAACTGCTTGCTCCGTGGCCTTGGGCAAGTTACCTTCCCTCTCTGAGCCTGTTAACTCATAGGAGAAACAGCAATGAGAAGTAACCCGCTAGGGCTGCTCTGAGGATATAGAATCATGGTGCCATTACAGCAGGACAATGGGTGCCCCCAAATTGCTATGGGTCCTACACACATTTGGCCATTTTTACAAAGAGAAGCCTCTGTCATGTGCTTGGAAGGGCTTATTCATTAAAGGAAATCTGAAATTAAATATTCCTCTTCCAGAAGCACTGCTGTCTTAATGATGTCAGCAACAGCTCTCAAAATCAGTAGACTTTGGGCTGGGCATGGTGGCTCAGTCCTATAATCCCAGCACTTTGGGAGGTTAAGGCAGGCGCATCACTTGAGGTCAAGAGTTCGAGACCAGCCTGGCCAACATGGTGAAGCCCCATCTCTACTAAAAATACAAAATTAGCCAGGCATGGGGGTGGGTATCTGTATTCCCAGCACTTTGGGAGGCAGACAGATCACCTGAAGTCGGGAGTTCAAGACCAGCATGACCAACATGGAGCAACCCCATATCTACTAAAAATAAAAAATTAGCAGGGCATGGTAGTGCATGCCTGTAATCCCAGCTACTCAGGAGGCTGAGGCAGGAGAATCGCTTCAGGGGAAGCAGGAGAAACCTGGGAGGCAGAGGTTGTGGTGAGTTGAGATCGCGCCATTGCACTCCAGACTGGGCAGTAAGAGCGAAATTCCTTCTCAAAAAAAAAAAAAAAGAAAGAAAGAAAGAAAGAAGACCCAGTCTCTGCTAAAAATTAGCCAGGTGTGGTGGCATGTGCCTGTAATCCCAGCTACCTGAGAGGCTGAGGCAGGAGAATCACCAGGAAGTGTAGGTTGCAGTGAGCCAAGACTGTACCACTGCACTCGAGCCTAGGCAACAGAGTGAAACTCTGCCTCAAAAATATATATATACATGTGTGTGCATGTGTGTAAAATCAGTAGACTTTGAGTTAAGCAGATGACCCTCCATAATGTGGACTGGGCCCCATCCAGTGAGTTGAAGGCCTTAAGACTGAGGTCCCCAGAGAAGGAAGAGATTCTGCCAGAGACACACTTGGGACCCTCACTGTGCCATTTACCCAGCCACTTGGCAGGGAATGTGAGAGCTGCTGAGGATGATCTGGGAGGCGGGCGGTGCTGCCTGCTGCTCCTGCACGCCTGTGCAGGGCACCCGAGCCCATCCCTTATCTGCTCCATCCCCTATCGTCCGATAGGCACAAGGACCCTGCAGATGAAAGGGACGAGGCTTGTGAAGGCAAAGCCGCTTCACACGCATCAGCATCAGCGTCACCGAGATTCTTCAGCAGGGGAGAAAATGGCTTTCCAGGCCTTTCCTGAACAGGGAGTGGACCACCAGAGGGCAGTGAACGCACTGGGTTCACTGGATCACCAGAGGGCAGTGAACGCAGTGAAACCCAGCTGGGTTTCCAAACCCTGCTCTGCATTTTCCAAGCTGAGGCAGGAGCAGGTGCACTGCCCAGGGGCTCACACCTCTGAGGTCCCAGTGCAGTGGCACAGGCTCAGGCCGCGGGGCCAAGGTCGCTGGGTGGCATGGGGTTAGCGAGGCTCTGAATGCAAACACAGGACCTCAGGCAGGAGTCACAGCTGACAGCTGCAGTGAGTGACCGACAGCCAGGGCTCCTGGCAGCCTCCACTGTCACCTCCATCCCAGGTCTAGCTGGAGATATGGGCCCAGAGACGGAGACGTTTGCCTGGTTGGAAGAGAGGGCAGTGAAAAGGAAAGAGGGAGGGGAAGGGGAGCGGCAAGGACGGAGCTCCAGGAATCCCCAAGGTTCAAACACAGCAGCTATTCTGGCAAAAGGTCTGGCGGCTGGATTTGGGGCTCAGTGAACTACTCCATTTAAGGAGGTTTTAAGCTGCGCTCACACTTGCAGAGCTCAAAAGGAAAACTCAGCAAAGCAACCAGAGCACCGATGCCTAAAGGGAGGACACGTCTGGAAAATACGAATTCAAAAGGCGTTCACATATGCATTTGGCTACTTTTTTTTTTTGAGAAGGAGTTTCACTCTTGTCACCCAGGCTGGAGTGCAGTGGTGCAATCTCAGCTCACTGCAACCTCTGCCTCTGGGGTTCAAGCGATTCTCCTGCCTCAGCCTCCTGAGTAGCTGAGATTACAGGTGTGCGCCACCACGCTCGGCTAATTTTTTTGTATTTTTAGTAGAGATGGGGTTTCATCATGTTGGCCAGGCTGCTCTTGAACTCCTGGCCTCAGGTGATCCACCTGCCTCGGTCTCCCAAAGTGCTGGGATTACAGGTGTGAGATGTCGCTCCTGGCTGCATTTGACTATTTTTACGAAGAGGAGCCTCTTTCATGTGCCTAGAAGGGCTGATTCATGAAAGGAAACCTGAACTTAAACGCTCCTCTTCCAGGGGCGCTCCCGTCTTCATGAGGTCAGTGACTGCTCACAAAATCGGAAGACTCTAAGTAAAGTTTGTGATTCTCCACAATGTGGGCAGGCCCCTGCCAATCAGTTAAAGGCTTTAAGAGAAAGAAGACTGAGGTCGCCTAAAGAGGAAGAGATACTGCCAGAGACAAAGGGGATCCACGCAGTGCCATCAACTTTTCCCTGGGTCTGTATCTGTACACACACACACACGCACATGCACACACGCACGCATGTGCACATCCCATTGGTTCTGTTTCTCTGGAGAACCCTATCAGCCCTCAATACAGAAGCAACGGTGAGCTGCTTCTACAGTATCATCAAGTGACATCAAATGACAGTTCCATCCACGTGAAATCACCGACTGAGAGTTGACTGAGAACAAGACACGTAACTCATCCTCCATTTGACCAGACAGGAGGGACATCCCCAGTGTCCACACCTCTTAGAGACTCACAGCTCAGTCTTATCCTTGGGGCCAGCAGCTGTTAGGCAGAGACCCTGTGAGACTTGAGAAGGCAGGGGCATCTGGGGCTGGAACTGTTGGTTGATGCAGGGAGAAGAGGTCAGGGGAGGAAGGAAGAGGAAACAAGGACAGAGGGCGGAAACATCGGCCAGTTTCCACCAGAGACAAAGCGAGGGCAGGGCAGGAGACTGAGGGAGGGGGCAGCTCCCCAACCCAGAAACCTCCCCAGTGGTCTGCAAGAACTCACCCTGCGGCTTCTACATTCAGAGGTGTATTAGCCACGGTTCTCCAGAGAAACAGAATGTGTGTGTGTGTGCACGTGCACACGCACATATATACACTTATATGTTATATATGCATATATACAGAGAATTTAAAATTTAAAGTTTAAAATACACACATAAAATTTAAGATAGAAGTATTTTAAAGAGTTGGCTCATGCAATGGTGGAGGCTGTAAGTCTGAAATCTGCAGGGCAGGCTGAAGACCCAGGAGAGAATTCAGCGGGAATCTGAAGTCTTTTTCTGGCAGAATTTTTTCTTCCTTGAGATCTCAGTCTCTTTTCTCTTAAGGCCTTCAACTGATTGGATGGGGCCCACCTACATTATGGAGGGTCATCTGCTTAACTCAGAGTCCACTGACTTAAAATGTTAATCCCATGTTACAAAAACACCTTCTCAGCAACATCTAGAATATTGTTTGATCAATTATCTAGGAGCTATGGCCTAGCCAAGTTGATGCACAAAATTAATGATCACAGGGGAAAGTTATTTTCCTTTTTCACCAAGTAAAGCACAAGAATCACAAGAAATCTCACGACAGGTACAGGGAGGAGGACTTCCAAAGACTGGTCATTACTGCTCCCTCCCCTGAAGGCTCTGCCCGGTGTGGGCCTGGGGCTGCCCTGAGCAGCTGCACTGATCCCTACTCACACCTCAGCAGAAACAGGGGCTTCTCCAGGCTGCAGGGCCAACGATGAACCAGAGCTGACCTAGCACAAGAAAGGCCAGGGAGGGTGGGGCCTGCTGGCACCCCCGCTGCCCACTCTGACCACAGTGGGTGGGGTGCATAACCCCCCTTACAGGTGCATAAGGTGGAGAAGGCAGAGGAAAACACACAGGTAGCCTGAGAAGCCATGGCAGTCACTGTGTAGAGGACCAAGTGAGAAACCAGCTCAGGGCCCTCTGTCCTTGACCTCCCCTTGCTGTGCCAGAGCCTCCTCTTGACCTCCTGGTTGGACAGGCCCCATCAGCTCTCCCAGACCCACCTCACCCCTCTGCCTGGAGACCCTGGCCTCTAGCCTGCACTACTGGACTTCCTCACTGACCCCCCACTCTGGCGGGGCTCAGCCAAGCAAATAAAGGCAGGTGTTCCTTCCCTGAGTCCTCACTGACATGGGCCTGTAGGCTCCCTCCTCAGTCCAGCTCTCCTGCTCCCAGAAGCACCATCTCCTCTCCCTGCCCGTCAGCTCACAGGTGCCGATAGCTTCCCAAGACTGTTCGTCTGTGGGGGCCTCAGCCTTTAACCCCATCCACACGTCTACCTGATCAGTTAAAGACTTTTCACTGAACATAGCAGGTGAAGTCTGTTTCTTGCCAAGGCCACAGCTGACCTATGTCCTAACCCAACTGTTGGTTACAAGGTGGGGCCTGAAAAACATCCCCTTGTGCACGGAAATCAGGCCTTCCTGGGGCTCCCCTGCGCTCAGAAAACACTGGGGCTTTCTGGTATCCTGCCCTGCCAGGATGGTGGGAACCTGGAGAGGCCAGGGCTCCTAGGAAAGGGGGCGTCCACCCCATAGCTGCCAGCACTTCTGCTGGGCAGAAACTCATCAGCCTTGCCTAATGAGTTTCTCCAGAGAAGTCAGAAATGTCTATTTCTATGCAAATGTGTCTGTTTTCAAACACTAACATTCACATTTTAAAAGCATGTTTAATGCCCATATTTTTAGGAATTCTGGTCAGGCCAAACAAAAGACTGGAAGGCATGATCTAACCCTCAGGCTACTCTGCTGGTCCAGGGGATGGGAGGAGAGGGGGAGGTCGGCTCCTGGGGACACAGCGCGGAGGGGCGGCCCGCACACCTGGTGGATCTCGTGCCAGCCGTTCTCATCCTTGCAGCACACCATGGCGTGTTCGTGCAGGAGAAGCTCGCAGCAGTAGGGATCGCCCCCGACAATGGCTGTGTGATACAGTGGGGTGAGGCCGTAACTGTCTTTATAATCCGGAGATGCGCCAAGCTCTAAAAGGGTCTAGGAAAAATAAAATTGGAAGCTGTCATTATTACTCTCATTACCCTTTTTGCACAGAGTGAGGCAATCAAGAAAGAAGCACCAGGACCCCCCTTCGCCAGGGCCGAGGCAACCCACACCCTGAATTCCCAGTGCTTCTCCAGGGCTCCCCGGAATTAAGAAGGGTATAACTTTAGACAGCAAGGTTTCTAGTTCTGAACACCAAACAGTGCCCAGAAAGGCAGGGCAGGCTGACATTTGGCAGACGAGGAGAACTGCAGCACTCAGACTCGTCCCCAGCCTGGTCACTGCTGTATGCCCATGGTGTGGCATGGGCAGCAAAACAGCGATGATAACATTTGCCCCAGAGAGAAAAGGTGAACTGTGTAACCTACACAGTGGAAGACCACCTCCACCCGGAAGACCACCTCCACCCAGAAGACTACCTCCACCCGGGAGACCACCTCCACCCGGAAGACCGCCTCCACCCGGAAGACCGCCTTAACCCGGGAGACCAACTCAACCCGGGAGACTGACTCAACCTGGGAGACTGTCTCAACCTGGGAGACCACCTAAACCTAGAAGACCAACTCAACTCAGGAGACCTCAACCCAGGACAGCCTCCACCCAGGAGACCGTCTCAATCCGGAAGACCTCCTCAATCTGGAAGAACACCTCAATCCACACATGGAGGGTGGTGAACCCAGCAAGCATTGCACCTTCAAGAACACTCCTGATTTCCCAGGAAGCCAACGGACTCTCATCCCCACCCAAATCTCAATTTGAATTGTAACCCCCCAATGCTGGAGGTGGGGCCTGGTGGAAGGTGACGGGTCACAGGGGCAGATCTCATGAATGGCTTGACACCACCTGCCTGGTGTTGCTTTCGTGAGAGTGAGTGAGTAAGTGCTCATGAGATCCATTGTATAAAAGCGTGGCACCTCCTTCCTCTCTGTCTTCCTCCCACACTGGCCATGTGAACTGCCTATTCCCCCTTCACCTTCCATCATGTCTGGAAGCTTCCTGAAGCCTCCCCGGCAGCAGAAGCTGCTCTGCTTCCTGAACAGCCTGCAGAATCATCAGCCAATGAAACCTCTTCTTATAAATTACTCCAGTCTCAGGCGTTTCTTTATTGCAATGTGGAACAGACTCATACATTAACGAAAGGGGTGCAGCTGAAATGAAGTGAAAGTCTGAGACTTTACGGAGAGAGAGGCCCCCATCTTGGGGGTCGCCCCACAGTGGCACATCCTGTCCCTGCTGGCGTGGGCTCTGGTGGAGAATGCTTGGGAGTGTACCACCCTGTTCAGAGGCACTGATGTGGGTGCAGCATGAGGCAGGGGCATGGAGCACAAAGATAGCAGGAGGGCAAGGTGAGGCAAGGAACTCACAACAGGACAGGCTCCCTGGGACCGGCCGCAGGGCCTGCAGCCTCCCCCTGTGGATGGGGTCGGGATTCAGCACTGGCCTTACAGGTTGAAAACAAAAGTCCCTTGACTGCACAGCAGGTGAAAGATTGTTGAGAAGCATTAAGTTTACCTTGCCCCCATGGCTCCCTTGTGGAAGTTACTTTTAGTGTGTAATTAGTGGTAGGCGGGTAACAGCTGCCTACCTTGTATATTACTGAATTATATGTATATGTAGAACACCTGTGTATTAATAAGACTCACCTGTCAAAGAGCAAATCAATGCATGGATGAATCTCTGCTCAGGGCCTTTAGTCCTGGAGAGCTGTCAGCCCTGCAGACTCTCAGGCTGTTGGTCCCCAGGATAGAGCCACTCTGTTGTGTTACCTGGCAGCCCACCTGGGTGAGGGTCTCCCAACCGAGCTGGTTCTTGGTAAAAGATGAGTTCTTTTGAACCATAAATTCTCAAAGCAATGACACCCAGGAGACAGGACAGGAAAACTTGAGCCTGGCTGCACTTCCAAGCTCCGGCCACAACAGCCTGCACAGATCCCAGAGTGGGCACTGTGGGATCAGAAAGGGCAGGGGGCAGCACTCACGTCAGACGGGCCCCAGGTTTACCTTCAGGGCAGCCTGGTTCCTCGCTCGGGCAGCTTTGTGCAGGGCGGTCATCCCATCTTTGGCACGGAAGTCCAGGTGAGCCCCACCGTTTCTGAGAGCTTTGATAACCTCCACGGAGTGGTCCAGCTGCGCAGCTAAGGTCAGGGGGGTCTCTGAGGAACCCAAACACACACACTTTAGAACCAACGTTTGTCACATTGCTCACACAGCCATCTTCAAAGGCCCACAAGTAAGCTGAAAGAACTGACCCCCCTCCACCTCCAGGGTGTTTACAGCTCCCACCGCCCGGGAACCTCGAGAGTCCAGGCGGGCCATGTGGCTCAGGCACTCCTGTGTGATGCCATGGCACGCATGGTCATGCGCAGATCACAGCAGTGGCAGAGGCAGGGACTCCACAGGACTGCTATGGGGGCCACAAGTCCGAGAGGCTCCCCCTGTGCCCTTCTCTCTGAATACACAGAATCCTGTGGTACCATCTGGGGGCTTCCCTTACAGAAGGAGTGACGGACTCAACCCCTCATAAGAGATGGGAAAGGCACACACCCTGCCTTTCCTCATTCAATGTCACAACATTTACAGGCACCTTGGGAGACACCAGCAACAGGCTGCAGGGGCACAAACACAAATGAGACACGGAGACCATGCCCCCCCGAGCTCCCAATCTGAGCAAGCAGAAACCTTTCCTCACCAACGCAGTGCAGGATGACCCAGGGGGCAGAGCAGAAGCCCAGCAGACAAAAGGATGCCGTCTGCCTTTGTAGGGACAAGGGTCCCGTGCAGATGACCCTGAACCAGTCTGCAGCTGATCACAGCTAAGGATGTCAGTATCTATCACAGCGAATCTTTCCATTCACTCTTCATCTTCCTAATGTGCCCACCATGGCCACGGCTAAGTAAGGGGAATGATTCTGCTGTGGTTCATTTGAGAGGCTCGTAACATTCCAGAAAAGTGCACAGAGTACCGTGACAACCCGCAAGTTCCCGTGACTCAGAAACACCAACCGTGACTAGTCACTGGGTCTTGAAGCACATCCCAGTGATGGAAGACAGGATGGCTTCCACGGGGCGGGGCCTTGCTGAGCACTCACCCCATCCTATCCTGCTCCATCCCAGAAAGGGCAACTGCCTCGTGGGTACACACTGACTATTCCATTTATTTTAAATTCTGATGCTTATTTATCCATAAATGACTACCCTTCTGAGTACTTTTAACATTCACCCCAGGAATCACCCTGCAACTTGGCACTTCATGGAGAGACGCACACGCTTAACCTCTCCGTGTCAGGAGTGTACCATGGGTAAACACGCCGGCCTCCTCATCCATCCTCTCTGGAGGTGGAAAGCAGGATTCCTGCCTTCCCCAACCAGGAACAATGCTCTTGTGAATGAATGTCGTTGCATGTGACTCTGTTGTATACCACTTCTGATGCAGAAGTTTAAAAAAAAATAGGAATTTTCTTTTCTTTTCTTTTTTTTTTTTTTTGAGGCAGAGTCTCAGTCTGTTGCTCAGGCTAGAGTGCAGTGGTGCTATCTCGGCTCACTGCAACCTCTGCCTCCCAGGTTCAAGCAATTCTCCTGCCTCAGCCTCCTGAGTAGCTGGGACTACAGGCGCCTGCCACCATGTCCGGCTTATTTTTGTATTTTTAGTACAGATGAGGTTTCACCATATTGGCCAGGATCCACCCACCTCGGCCTCCCAAAGTGCTGAGATTACAGATGTGAACCACTGCATCCGGCTAAGAATAATAGGAATTTTCTGGGCCAACAAAGGGACTTCAGTGGCAATGGGAGATGTTTCTTGCACAGAAAACAGCTACAAGGCAAGGAAGGCCCAGCAAGGGTGTGGGGGTTGAGACCAGCTGGAACATGGCCAGAGTTCCTCATGTGGGCACAGAGGGGGAAAATGGGGCAGACGCCAGAGAAATACAAACTCAAGGGGTGACCCTGCCTCCTAGAGAGAGGAGCAGTCAGCCCCTCGTTCTCTGCCTCTTCCCTGGCGGCATCCAGGCTGGAGCACAAGTATCTGAGGGGTTTATTCCTTGGAGCAAAAAGGCCACCGTGGGAGAGAGGACAGTCAGGGAAGTGACTGACCCTGGAAGGGCATGGGAATACTGGGCTGTCTGGAATCACCAGTACTGACGCTGAAGATGCAGATCTTACAGCAACTTAATGAGTGTGTCATGCGTGTTTGGGGCAAGGTTGCCTTCAAAACAATTAGGATTTTCTTTCCCATCTGACTGTTCCCACATGCCCAATGCAGAAAGTTACGCATTCCAAAGCAGATTTTTTTTAAAAGATATTTTAAATTAACCTGTAATTTTCACAGCTGACAACCTCAGCTTGTACCATTTTATCAATGAGGACGCTGTCTCAGAGAGAGTCGGTGGCAAGCGGTAAAACAGATGAGGCTTGATTCCTGACTTTTGACTCAGAATTACAGACGCCTGCCACTGAGTCATGCCCTGCTGGTCGGTGCGGGGTGATTAAAGGAGGCTGCAGAAACACACAGTGGAGGCAACGATCCCACCCTGTTAACGGCTGTGTCCCCATGCAGGATGGGAAGCTTTGGTCCTTGGTGACTTCCAGGGCCACCCAATGACAAGTGGCAGCCTTCTCCAGGGTTCCACGATTCCTTCTCAAATGATGTTCCAGAATTGCATGTCCACCTCTGGCCGGGACCCACCCTGGGGAGGTCAGGAGACCCCCCTCTTCCCTCCCTGGCTTAGCCGCCACATTTGCAAAGAACACATCCGCTGAGGTTCCACATTTGGGGCTGATGGTATCACCCCCAAGAAGATGCTGGTTGATCAGCAATAAACCAGGGACAAATATAACAGTGCTGCCCCATCTGCACACCCAGTGACCGCACTATCACTCCTCTTATGAGCTTGGGACCTGCACAGTTGTCTGGCACCATAATTCTCAAGCATATTCCTCAAGTTGTGCATTTTGAAATTTCTTAAAAATAGACTGGAACCTTAACAACCATCACCTCAGAAGTGGCCCCAGTCTCCCTCAACGTGAACAATGGGTGGGAGTAGAAACACCTATAATATTCTGAGATAACCTCAGAGACACGCAGAGCCCCCAACTAGAAGCTGCCCAGCAGCCTGCTGGCTCCAGGGATGGGCAGGATGCCCTTTGAAAGGGTGAGAAGTGGGGGCTCCTGGAAGCACAGCATGAGGGCACTAGCCATGGCCACCTGTCCTGACTCTGGGAAGTGGCAAAGCAATGGGGGCGGGGGAGAAGCAGGAGGAGTGTGAGTGTGTAAGGCAGCTGCTGCCACCCAGCAGGCACAGGGCAATGCAGGCTGGAGCATGAGCACGCCTATGTATGTATGCACACCTGCACGCCTGTGTGTACAATTGTGAGCATGTGTACATGCCTGTGTGTGTACATGTGTATGCCTGTGTGTGCACATGCCTGTGTGCGTCTGTAAGCCTGTGTGCATGTCTTTGTGTGCATGCCTGTGTTTGTGTGCACACCTGTACAAGTGTGCATGCCTGTGTGTATGTAAGCCTGTGTGCATGCCTATATGTATGTGTGCATGCCTGTGTGTGCATGCCTATATGTATGTGTGCATGCCTGTGTGTGCACATCCGTGTGTGTGTATGCATGCCTGTGTGTGTGCATGCTGTGTATGTCTTTATGCCTGTGTGCATGCCTGTGTGTGCATGCCTATATGTGTGTGCATGCTGTATGTGTGCACGCCTGTTTGTGTGCACGCCTATGTGTGCGTATGCATGCCTGTGTGTGTATGCCTTTATACCTGTGTGCATGCCTATATGTGTGTGCATGCTGTATGTGTGCACGCCTGTGTGTGCATGCCTATATGTGTGCATGCCTGTGTGCGTGCCTATATGTATGTGTGCACACATGCGTGTGTGCACGCCTGTGTGTGTGTATGCATGCCTGTGTGTGTGTATGCCTTTATGCCTGTGTGCATGCCAGTGTGTGCATGCCTATGTGTGTGCATGCTGTATGTGTGCACACCTGTGTGTGCATGAGTATATGTGTGCGTATGCATGCCTGTGTGTGCATATGCATGACTGTCTGTGTATGCCTTTATGCCTATGTGCATGCCTGTGTGTGTGTTCCTAGGTGTATCCTAGTGTCCAAGATCAATGGGCTGCAGAAGCCTACAAACCCCTGACCAGTCCTCCTCTGAACCGTCCAGGTCACCACCAACAAGGAGAAATGGTCACATGGGAAACGGTCACCATCGAGAGGAGCCCAGGGAGATGGACTAGGGAATGCTGCATGGGACCCTGGGTGGGGCCGGGGGACAGAAAAGGACTAGCAGGTAAATGCTGATGGGAGAAGAGAAAAGTGTGGACTCTGGTGAACAATAACGATCAATATTGGTTCCCTAATTGTGAGAAGCACAGCATACTGGAGTAAGAGGCTGATAAGGGGGAAAGCTGGGTATCAGATAAACAGAAACTCTATGTACAGTCTTTGCACTTATTCTGTAAATCTACAACTGTTCTAAAATGAAAAGTTTGTTTAAAAATGCCTCCTGGCTTTTGTGCAGGGTAATAGATTTAACAGAAAAAAACTCTGCTGCTCACAGACTGGCAGAAATAATCTATTTAAAGCATATAAAGTACTTGTAGCCAAAATACAGAGAACCCTTAAAACTCAACAAGAAAGCGAACCACCCAATTAAAAAGTGGACAAAAGATTTAAAAGGATATCTCACAGCAGGGCAGGGTGGCTCATGCCTGTAATCCCAGCACTCTGGGAGGCTGAAGTGGGAAGATCACGCGGTCAGGAGTTCGAGACCAGCCTGACCAACATGGTGAAACCCTGTCTCTACTAAAAATACAAAAATTAGCTGGGCATGGTGGCAGGTGACTGTAATCCCAGCTACTCGGGAGGCTGAGGCTGAGGCAAGAGAATCACTTGAACCCAGGAGGCAAAGGTTGCAGTGAGCTGAGATTGGACCACTGCACTCCAGTGTGGGCGACAGGGTGAGACTCTGCTTCAAAAAAAAAAAAGGATACCCCACAACAGAAGATATTCAGATGGCAAACACAGGAGGTGCTCCACATCGTATGTCATTAGGGAATTGTGAATTAAAACAACAACTAGAAGCTGTGCATGATGGCTCATGTCTGCAACTGCAGCACTTTGGGAAGCCAAAGCAGGAGGATCGTTTGAGCCCAGGAGTTCAAGAACTGCCTGGGCAACATGAGACCTTTTCTCTACTAGAAGTTTTAAACTTTGGCTGGCACAGTGGCACATGCCTGTAAGTCCCAGGTACGCAGGCGGCCGAGGCAGAAGGATGGCTTGAGCCCAGGAGGTTAAGCTTGCAATGAACCATGATCACACCACTGTACTCCAACCTGGGAGACAGAGTAAGATCCTGTCTCAAAAAGAAAAACAATACCTCAACACAATTTTCAGAATGATGAAAATGTAGTAACACGACAACATCAAATGCTGGTGAGGATGTGGAGCAACCGGAACTCTCATCACTGCCGGGAGGAGCACAAAATGGTGCAGTCACTTTGGAAGACAGTTTGGCAAGCTGCCACAAAGCTAAACATGCACTTCCCCTATAATCCAGCACCCAGCTCCTAGGTGTCTCCCTGAATGAGTTGAAAACTGATGTCCACACGGAAATCTGAATGTTAATGTTCACAGCTACTTTATTCATCATTGCCAAAAACAGCGAACAATCCAGAGGTCCCTCAGTAGCTGAATGGATAAACTGTGGCACCTGCAGACAGCAAAATCATACAACACTAAAGAGAGACCGGCTCTCCAGCCTTGACATGATACAAAGGAGACTGAAATGTGTATCACCAAACGAACGAAGCCGAGCTGAAACGGCTGCATGCCGTGGGATTCCAACTCGACGACATTCTAGAAAAGGCAAAGTTACAGAGCCAGTGAAAAGATCCGTGGTCGGTACGGAGTGCCCCTCATCCTGGGAAACGGTGCGGCCGGAAAGGCGGCTGCCCCCTCGCCCATCATGCAATGCATGTTCGTGGGGAACCTGGTGCTAAACCATTCGTACATGACCTGGTTCTGGGTCAGGGTTTCATACGTAGCAGAGCAGCTCCCTCGCTGCCATCTCCTGAAACTCCACCGTCAACACAAGGGTTTGTAAAAAAAGTAAAAAAGAAAAAAATAATTAAAAATAAATACATAAAAACATCAGTGGTTGTGAGGGGTCAGAGGGCAAGGGAGGGATGGATGGGTGGAGCACAGAAGAGTTTTGGGGTAAGGAGGCTACGCTGCATGATTCTGTAATGGTGAGTACGGCACAGCGTGCATCTGCCCAAACCCACAACATGAGCAGCACCAAGAACAGACCCTCATCTAAACTATGGGCTTCAGCTACTGTAACAAATGCCCTAAACCAGTGTGTGCTGTCCATAACGGGGGAGCTGGGAGTCACAGTGCATCAGGGGAAAACTCTGTGCCTTCTATCTGTTTTTTCTGTCAACCTAAAACTGGGCTCTGCCTCGGACCCCCGAGACAGGCTCCTGCAGACCCTGGCCCCTGCCTCTGTGTCACCCCGCCCTCACCACTCCCTCTGCTGCATTTCCTTTACTGGAGGCACAGCGGCTTGCTCATCTAGGAGCCACTGAGATTCCCTTTCAGAACACATCGGGTATACCTAAGAGAAACACTGAAATAATGAGATGCTGTGTTTGAAATAATTGGACCCTTAAAAACAGGTCTCTTTTTACGAGGAACTATACCAGACAAACCAAAGGCACCCACATACATTTACTGGTAGCAAAGGGAGTTATTTACTCAGAGTCTTACAGCCGCCTTTGTCAGCACTGGGTAATTTGTGCACCTCTCACCCTCTGCAGACAGAGGTTTACAAGGTTCCAGAACCATATTCTCCTGGACTGCCTCACATTCCCGGGCGCTGCTCGTTCTGGGGAATTGCATTCGGTGACTCATTCAGGGGCCAAGGTGAGACTGCTCAGACACTGCACGCATCAAACAAGCCCCTTCCGTTCAAGATGATGGCCTGAAGGTGCTCAGTGCACCAGGACCCAGAATGTCCTTGGGGGCCTCCTAACTGGGTGGGGTGGGATCTGGGAGGGGGCTCCCCATGACACATCTACAGCAGCAAGATGGGGAGCGGGGTTGGGGGTGGCTGAACTGGTGGAGTGCAGCCCGATAGGCAATGCGGGCACCACGGCCCTGGAAACTGCTGCAGTAACCAGATCTCATCAGTAAGGTCCAGACTCACCGCAGGTGCCCCCTGGAACCTGGCTCCATAAAGGAACCATCTCTACTTTCCTGCTCATCCAGACACTACTTAACAAGTCAAAAAGCATTTCTAGCTTTATTAATCAGACCTCTTTGGTGGTGCCCGAGGCTTCTCTCAAATTTGGAGACAAGATAAAGGCACCAGCCTAAATTGTGTTTAAACTGTCAGCTTCGCTTCCCGCTCGGGGCTGGGAAACAAAGCTCGTCTCATCTCACAGGTTCCAACCACAGCAGGAGAGGGGCCCTGAGAGGCTGATGGGGAAAGTCTTTTTTTTTTTTTTTTTTTTTTTACACTACTTTCAGTAACGTTACTTAATAAAATTTACATTTAGAACAGGTACCAGATGATGCGCCACCATAACAGGCTGTTTTGTTTTGATTGACAGGTCGTTCAACTGGGTTTCATGGTCTCAGTCTGGAGGGGCTGCTTCTCTCTGCTCTAGCCCGGGGCACGGGGTCTGGGTCTGAGCATGGCAGCATTTCCTAAGCTCAGCAAAAAGGCTGCTTTCAACTCTAAGCACAGACTCAGCTGCTCCTCGGTGGCTTTGAGAAGTCACCAGACTCACCGTGGAGAGGCTAAAATATGGGATGGGAACATGCCCAGGCTGCCGCCGCCACCGAAGAAGAAGGTGGGAATGTGGGCAGCTTGTCCCCCACCTGGGCCTGCCTGCGGCGTCCACGTCCAGCCAGGCTGGCTCAGGTGAAGAGACCCCTGTTCGTCCCACTGCCTTTTCCCCCAGGAGTTGAGAGCAGGGACTCCCGAGGGCAAGCAGAGCCCGGCTTTGACTCTGCCCTCCCCGGTGACTCGGTGACTGGCCTAGACTGCGGTAAGACGATCTCGGGGTCTACATGGCTTAGAAGTGACAGACACGCACTGCTCATGGTTCTGGAGGCCGGAAGTCCAAAATCAAGGCACTGTCAGATTTGGTGTCTGGCTACCTGGTTCACAGATGGTACCTTCTTGCTGTGGCCTCACAGGGTGGAAGGGGCAAGGGGGCTCCTCGTCTGCTTTTGTAAGGGCACTCATCCCATTCGTGAGCCCATCATCTCCCGAAGGCCCCACCCTCCTAACGCCATCACCTGGGGTGTTAGGGTTCAACAGTATGGGGGACGCTGCCATCAGTCCTAGCAGCCACCCAGCTGGGCGCTCAGAACTTCTGGTTCCTCCCAGGACAGTGGTGCCCACAGGGGACCCTGCTTGATTACAGAGCCGAGGCCTGGCAAGGCCCTGTGTGCTCCTGGAGCACAGCGGGTCACCAGTAGACTGCAGCTGTCACTCCGAAGTGCCCTTATTACTGGAAGGGTGGGTGACAGTGCCAGTCTCCCTGGGACCAAGAGGCTTCCCAGGATATGGGACATTCAATGCTAAAACCAGGGCCGTCCCAGGAAAACCAGACACACTGGTCAGCATGCCTGTTTCCTGAGCAAGCCCGCCAAAGCCAACCCTGTGTCTCTTCCTCTGCATCCGAAACCAAGAGAAAACGACCTTGACCGAGCTGTACAGCAGGTGCCGTAGTAGATGCTGATGACAGGAACGTTCTGGAAACTCTATTAAGGGTGACGCATATCCCACAGGCTTAACCACAGATACAGTTTGGATGGGTGTCCTGCGCAAATCTCATGTGGAACTGTAATCTCGGGGTTGGAGATGGGGCCTGGAGGGAGGTGACTGGATCACAGGGGTGGATTTGTTGTGAATGGTTTAGCATCATCCCCTTCCCGGTGCTGTCCTGGCAAAAGGGAGTGAATTCTTGCAAGATCTGATTGTTTAAAAGTGTATGGCACCTCTCTCTCTCTCTCTCTCCCCTGCCTTCGTCAAGCGATGCGCCTGCTCTTCCTTTACCTTCCGCCATGAGCAAAAGCTCCATGAGGCCTCCCCAGAGGGAAAAGCCACCAGCTTCCTCTACAGCCTGCAGAACCGAGAGCCAATGAAACCTCTTCTCTTCATACACTACGCAGCCTCAGCTACTCCTTTACAGCAACGTGGAAATGGCCTAACGCCACCACATGGTTCATCTGATGCTCACGTTTTCCCGCCCCTTACATGTTATCATCCAGCTTAGGGGACAAGAAGACGAAGCTGAGAGAGGTTCATCAACCTGGTCTCCACACAGCCACCTGCGGAGAGCCAGGGGTTAGAGTCTGCTCTGGCGGTGCTCCATGGGCTGGCACGGAGCTGGGCATCAGAAGGGTCACACCTGCAGTCCCAACACAGGGACCGCCGTCCTGCACCTGCAGAGCCCCGTGTCTCCAATGGCGTGTCAGCCGTGTGGCCGGGTGGTGTCTGCGTTTCAGTCAGGAGGATGCATAGCCGTCCCTCCCACTCTGCCTTGACAGACGCGAAGCGAAGGTGCTGTCTTCCCTGGCCACGCTGGGCTCTGGTCTCTCACCGGAGCGTGTGTTGAGCTTGTCCCCCCGATACTCACTCACTCCGCGTGTGCCTGAGGCTGCTCTGAGCCTTGTCCTGGAACTGCCCACAGCTGCCTTTGTTTCTCAGAGCACCCACCACGGCTCACTTTTCTCTTTTCCCTCCTCACCCTGGGTCCCCATTTCCCGGCCCCTCCATCAGCACGACTGGTTTCTCTCCTGATGCAGAAAAACAAGTGAGAATTCCTGAGACACTGGTGGCAGGCGCAGGAGCAGCAGGTGGGTGGCGGAGGCCAGGGCCGCCTCCACGGTCTGAAGCCGTGCGTCTGCACTTGACCTTCCGTTTCAGAACTTTCCGCCTTAGTTACCCCTTGCCCGTTTTACTTGCCATAAATAACTCTTTTGGCCTTACCACAAACGCCACTGTGTATGATCACCGTTAGTTTTATCTGCACAAAAACCTGCACACAGTGTTTACGGCAGCTTTCCCCACAATCGCCAAAAGCTGGAAGCAGCACAGATGCCCCTCAGGAGGCGAGTGGATAAGCAAACTGGGGTATGTCAGAAACAGAACGTTATCCAGCCAAAAGGAAACGCGCTTCCAAGCCGTGGAAAGGCCTGCAGGCCCCTTCCACGCGCGCTGCCAAGTGAACAAAGCCAATCTGAAATGCACCGTGTGATTATAAGATTCCAGCTCCAGGACATTCTGGAAAAGGCCAAACTGTAGAAACAGCAAAAAGGTCGGTGAGGATGGGTGCGGTGGCTCATCCAGCACTTTGGAAGGCCGAGGCCGAGGCCGGCAGATAACCTGAGGTCAGGAGTTCAAGACCAGCCTGGCGAACATGGTGAAACCCCTTCTCTGCTAAAAATACAAAAATTAGCCAGGCGTCGTGGTGCACATCTGTAATCCCAGCTACTAGGGAGGCTGAGGCAGGAGAATCGCTTGAACCCAGGAGGAAGAGGTTGCAGTGAGCTCAGATTGTGCCACTGCACTCCAGCCTGGGAGACAGAGTGAGACTCAGCACCCCCCTCAAAAAAAAAGAAAGAAGGAAAGAAAGAAAAGAAAGGGTCAGCGGCTGCCAGGGGCTCAGGGGAGGAAGGAATGAACAGGGGCACAGAGGAGTTCTCAGGGAGTGAAGCTGATCTTTATGATACTGTGATGCTGGATACAGGACATCTGGCAAAACTGACAGAATGTACGACACCAAGCTTGAACCCTCATGTAAACCCAGACTTTAGGATCGCTACTGAGGTCAACACCAAGCGTGAACTCCCCTGTGAGCTCTGGACTCTAGGATCGCTGCTGGGGTCATCACCAAGCGTGGACCCCCATGTGAGCTCTGGACTCTAGGATCGCTGCTGGGGTCAACACCAAGCGTGGACCCCCATGTGAGCTTAAACTCTAGGATCACTATTGGGGTCAACACCAAGCGTGGACCCCCATGTGAGCTCTAAACTCTAAGGTCACTACTGGGTCAACACCAAGCGTGGACCCCCATGTGAGCTCTGGACTCTAGGATCGCTGCTGGGGTCATCACCAAGCGTGGACCCCCATGTGAGCTCTGGACTCTAGGATCGCTGCTGGGGTTAACATCAAGCGTGGACCCCCATGCGACCTCTAAACTCTAGGATCACTACTGGTTCACTGATTGTAACAGATGTCACACACTAAAGCAACATATTACTAACAGGGGAAACCGGGGAAGGGGTCAATATGGGAACTCGCAGTACTTCTATTCAATTTTCTGTCAGCCTAAAACTGCTTTAAAAAATCAGCTCTGCTAATTTCACAGAAGAGGCAGGGGAAGAGAATGCTCTGCTTGATATAGGAATATCAGCTACTACAAGAAAAACTGATTCATAAAATTGCCATCTGGCATCCAGCAGGGGAGAACTGATCCCATAATTCTGCTTTAAATTTTAAAACTGAAAATAAGAGGCCAGGCTCAGGGGCTCATGCCTGTAATCCAAACACTTCCGGAGGCTGAGGTGGGAGGACCGCTTGAGACCAGAAGTTCAAGACCAGCCTGGGTCACACAGGGAGACCCCCATTTCTACAAAAAATACAAAAATTAGCCGGGTATGATGGCACATGCCTGTAGTCCCAGCTATTCCAGAGGCTGAGGTGGGAGGATCAACTGAGTTCAGGAGGTCAAGGCTGCTGTGAGCTGTGATCGTGCCAGCCTGGGTGACAGAGAGAGACCCTGTCTCAAGAAGTGGGGAGGAGAGGGAAGGGGAGGGCAGAGGCCAGGCGCCGTGGCTCATGCCGGTAATCCCAGCACTTTGGGAGACCAAGGCTAGTGATCAGTTCAGCTCAGGAGTTTGAGACCAGCCTGGGCAACATGGCAAAACCCCGTCTCTACAAAGAATAGCTTGGCGTGGTGGTACATCCCTGTAGTCCCAGCTACTTGGGGGGCTGATGTGGGAGGATCACTTGAACCTGGGAGGTTGAGGCTGCGGTGAGCTAAGACTGCATCAGTACACTCCAGCCTGGGTTACAGAGGGAGACCCTGTCAAAAGAAAGAATGAAAGGAAGGGAGGAAAGGAAAGAAAGAGAGGGAGGGAGAGAGGAAGGGAAAGGAAAGAAAAGGAAAAGAAAAGAAGTAATGATTTCTGTCAAGGCCAAAACCAAAACCAAATAAACCCCCAGCCTATGTGTGGTCACCGTCTCCCTGGGTGGGGCAGGGGAGTGTCCCGTAAGACAGCATGCACGCATTCTGCCCCCCACGTATTCCGTCCTTAGGCACCAGACCCACTGGGGCCCTGTCCTAGGCCCTGGCCCCGCCGGTCTCTGCCTTTGCTGGAGACCCTCAAACGCCTGTCCTTAACCATGTGCTTTTCTCTAAGAGCCACTTAACAGGGAGCTGATGACAGGAGGGTTCCTGTGTCTTCTCTGGGTTTGGTCTTTCTCATCAGTAACCCAGTCCAGAGGCTTGTCGTCATGGGAATATTTCAGAACATTCGTAAGGTACCTCCATGCCCCATCTCCACGGATCAGGCTCCCGAGCCGCTTCCACTCAGTTCTTGGGGAAGCGGTCAGGCCTTTCTCTCCTTTAATTACACTGCTCCACAGCTGCTCACAACTGTGCACTTTCTGCTTTGGCACCGGCCTGATCCGGAACTCCGGCAGCACTTTCTACTCTAGGCAAGGCCCAGAGCAATGGCTGCTTACCTGCTTCAGAGTCTGCATTATGTGTTTTTAGCAGCGAATTGAGAGTCTATCCTGGAGTAATAGTCCTTTCAGAACCCTTAAAGTCGAGAACACCAGCAGTCAGGTGAAGGAAGCCAGGGGGATGGGGAGGCCCGGCTCAGGACAGGGGCCAGTTACAGGGGACACATATCAGAAGAGAGGAGCAGAGCGCTCAGAGGGGACCCCAGCCTCCCCTACTGCTGGCCAGGTCAAGGCGAGACAGGGACCAGGCTGCCTAGTCCCCCACAGTGGCATCAGAAACAGCCCCGGACGAAGCCAGGATGAAGACGTAAGCGGCTCTGCCAGGATGGTGGCAGCCACGGCCAAAGGCTGCCTCCAGGGAGAATCCGGGTGAGGAGCTCAGGATGCAGGCTGCCCGGGGATGCGCCTGGAGGCTCAAGGTCATGCTCAGGAGCCCCTGGGTCCGCTTACTTCCACAGCCTCAGATGGAAAGGGCTCATGCCCTTACAGAGCCGGAAGCTGGCGCAGAGGCCATCACCAAAGAGAAGCCGCCACATCAGCACAGCATGAAACGCATCCACATCAGGGAAGGCTAGCTGGCCAGGGCCCTCCTGAGCCTCCTCTGGACCTGCACGCCCTCCGTGCCACCACCATGGCCGGGCTCAGGCCTCTCTGCTTCCCAGCTCAGCTCCTCTCCTCCTCCCCCTGCCAGCTCCACAGCTGAGGGCCACTGCCCACAAAAGATCAAGCCCTGCGGGGGCCCCCCCAACCCCGCTCTCCAGATGCCCTGCAGGCATAGGGACTCCACCACCCCCACCCACCACAGGCCCCTGTCCCCATCACTCCCTTTCCCCCCTCCTCCTTTCCAGAGTCCCCACCAACACAAGCCCAGCTCAGCCTCCTCTCCGTACCACTGGTCAGGACTGCCTACGCCTTCCGCGAAAGCCTGGCCTTGTCCATGTCACTCCCCTGCACGCAGACCCCCAAGCTTCCCTGCCTCATGGAGGATCAGCGCAGGGCCTGGGGCGTGCTTAGCCGTAGCCAGGCACTCACCTCCCTTCCCTTCCCCACCCCTGGGTGCGCTCTGTCCCCTCTGAGCTGCGCTCATGCAGTCCTGCCTCCCAGTGTTAGAGGCATCTAAGCTGCCAGTGGCCACAAGCCCGGGCCTGTGTCTCCTGCTGCTCACAGTGAAACCTAAGAGATGCAGACAATTGCAAAGAGGCAAGGATGATCCCCCAGCAGAGCTCAGACAGAGCCATGCAGGCTGGATCCACGCCCATCGGGCTCCCCACCCAGCGTTCAGAGGTCCCAGGAGGCTCCCACAAACGATGAGAAAGCAGATTCCTCAGTCGACAAACACATTTGTCGTGTACTCAGTATTTCTGAGGTGTGACACCAGTATGTGACGATGGCACTACACCGTTCAGGGGCCAGGAGCAGGGCTGGCACACCCAAGACAAGAGGGAAGGGAGGTCCCCACTGCCCAGAGTCCAGGAGGAGAGTTCCCAGCCCAGGGCCAGGGTAGCCCCCCTGAGCGGGCGTACTCCAAGCTGCTATGGAGACCCTCACCTCTGCTGCTCTATGAGGACCTAACCTCTGCCTGCCACCTCCAGCTGGTGCCCTGCTGGCAAGGGACTGTCACCTGGGGTGACGGTGCCCCCACCCAGGACAGTGGCAATGTCTGGAGATCAACTGTTAGCTGTCACAGCTAGGGGCTGCTCTTGATGCTGAGTGCAGGCGGGGACTGCCACTGAACCCTATGGTGCCCTGGGCGGTCATGCCGCAAGACCGCCCAGGTGAGGAACCACCAAGGACCTGGGCTGTCTTTCCCGACCGATGCTTAGAGGCCCACGTGCGTAAGGAATGCAGTCACCCGCATAAGGAATGCAGTTTCCCGCAGGTGAACAAGTCTTGTGTGTGTGCAGATGCTTGTCTGCTGGGTTGCCCGTGCCCAGCGGGAGGCGGAAACGCACATCCTCCGCCTTTACAAATGTACGTGTCTCCAAAGATCCGTGTGCCTGAGGCTGGCCCACAGGAGCACAGCACATGCCTGTCATCTGCTCATGCATTCACTCACTCACTTCCTCAACAGCTCTGCACTGAGCACCTACCATGCTCCAGGACCCGTGGGAGACACTGGGGATGCCCCATGGAAAAGACGGGCTCAGCCCCTTCCAGCCGAGAAGCCAGAGGAGAGTGAGAACGCTCCTTTAAATACCAAGCAAAACCAAGCAAAACGCAACTGCCGCATTATTCACGGGTAGCCTGAGCAGCGGGGTGACCCTTTCTATGCTTCTGTAAAGCCCGGTAAGGTCCCCTCTAGCGAGTGCCCACCTCCGGTCTCCAGGTCGTGGAAATTGGGATCCAGGCCTCGGTCCAGCATCTTGGCGATCTTCTCCACCGAGCGATGCTGAATGTGATCCATGCATTTCTTCAGATTGGTCTAAAAGGAAAAATAATACAGTGGAAACATCTGCATGAGAAACGTCCCAACCTGGGCAACAAGCGAGACCCCATCTCTACAAAAAAATAAAAAATTAGTCAGACATGGTGGCACGGGCCTGTGATTCCAGCTACTTGGGAGGCTGAGGCAGGAGGATCGCCCGAGCAGAGGCTGCAGTGAGCTGTGTTCATGCCACTGCACTCCAGCCTGGGCCACAGAGCAAAACCTGTCTCAAAGAAGAAAAAGAAAAAATCTCTTTCCAGGCTCTGGGAAAGTTCCTGACTGGTGACTCCGGGAGACCCACCCTCTCCAGGGCCCACTGCAGGCCCCGAGGCTCCTGGAGCTGCGGCTTTTGGAACCGCAGGCTGAGCACAGGGTCTGGCATGTGGCAAGTGCAATTGGCTTGTCCTGGATGAATGTTTAAAATCCTCTCACTGTTCACCTTCCTTATGCTATGGACTTAATGTGTGTGTTCCCGCAAAACTCCTAAGTTTAATAATCTCCAATGTAATAGCATTGAAAAGTGAGGCCTTTGGGAGGTGAGGAAGTCAGGAGGGTGAGCCCTCGTGAATGGGATTAGCGTCCCTACAAAAGTGGTCCCAGAGAGCTCCCTTGCCCCTCCCTCACCCCTTCCTCCATGTGAGAACACACCAAGACGATGGCCAACCAAACTAGGAACTGGGTCTCGACCAGACGCTGACCCTGCCGATGCCACGATCTCAGACTTCCAGCCTCCAGAATGGTGAGAGACACACTTATGTTGTCTATAAGTCACCCAAGGTATTTTGTAAAAGCAGTGCAAATGGCCTTCGACACTTTGCTGAGAGCTACAGATGCTCCTTTGCTTTCAGAAGAGACAGGTGGGCCGCTGGAGCACCTTTCAAATCTTCAGTTTCCAGCGCCCACCTCCAGCCTCCATCCCCAGACAATGAGGCCCACAGGCTGGTACTTAACCCACTCTTTGGTGAACCCTGTGGCCACACAGGCAGAAACAGTGATGCCTGGTTCCTGAGTGGCTCAGGTGAAGGGCGGTGCTCATTTCCCGTGAGGGCATGACAGTCCGCAGCTCAGCCTGTCAGGGAGGGAACTTTCCCAGCCTCTGCCAGCCTCACTGTGAGAAAAGTCATGACTCTGCCCATCCAGAACCAGTCTGGGCTGTCCGAGCAGGACTATGGGATTCAGCACCCCTCCAGCTGTGCTAACACTCCTCACCGCCCTCATTCTTTGCCGCTACTCCATACCTCTCCCAAAACACACAGAACGGGGGACAAAGGTGGCTTTTGACACAGCAGGCTCCTGGACCCTTCAGCCTCTTGGCACGGGTGGGATTTCTACCTGACCATTTTCTGTACATTCCATAACCAGAACTGATTAAATGCCCCAAAACACATGACTTACACGTGGTGTCACTGAAAACCTGCATTGCTGTTTGCGAATCAGCATTTTTAAAATTCACAAATATGTTTTTATCTGTACAACACTGGGTGGAAAAAAAAAAAAAAAAAAAAAAACAAGAGCGCCTAGACCTTGCCATCTGACTATCGCTGTCCAGGCAAATTCCAGGGCAGAGGCAGGGGAAGTGCAGGAAGAGGCCAGAGCATCTTGCACCAGAAAGTGGCCGGTGCGTCAAGAATGGTGGGGACACGCCACAGGACAGAGCAGCAGGGGAAGGGCAACCACTGGCCACATCTGGACCATGTGAGCACAAAAATCAATAAAGATAATGAAAGATTAGAACCCAGTGCACACAGTAAGAATCCCACTGGGTGTGGTGGCTCATGCCTGTAATCCCAGCCCTTCCAGAGGCTGAGCGAATGGATCACCTAAGGTCAGGAGTTCGAGACCAGCCTGGCCAACATGGCAAAACTCCATCTCTACTAAAAATACAGAATTTGCCAAGCATGGTGGGGCGTACCTGTAATCCCAGTTACTTGGGAGGCTGAGGCAGGAGGATCATTTGAACCCAGGAGGTGGAGGTTGCAGTGAGCCGAGATTGCACCATTGCACTCCAGCCTGGGCGACAGAGCAAGACTCCATCTCAAACAAATAAAAAAAAGAATCCTTGCATCCATCTTATATAAGAAGAGGGAACAGCAAAACAAAAGCCCAGAGTGTCCTGCTGGCTGAGAAAGCTGCTGGTGAGCCGGCAGCTGCAGGTAAGCTCACCTGGAGAGCATCAGGGCCTGGGAAGGGAAGTGCTTCGGGCAGCTGCCACAGCTCTCCACCCCGTGCTCTGCAGGGAATGCTATGGGACCCTGCTTAGGAACAGCACCAGGGGCCGCCACAAAAGCCTCCCGGGATTACAAGTTCCTCCTCGTGTGTGGGTTAAGCAAAGCGCCCTATGCACACACCCTAGGCCTCAGCCCCGTCTCTCCAGGCCTCCTCTTTGACGTGCACAGCACCCTGAGAAAGAGCAGGGTGTCTGTGGTGTGAATGTCTTATCTGGAACTCTGAGCTCGAGGCACAATGCTTTCAGCCGGGGTCTGAACACTCCACGCCACGCCCCTGCTGCTCACCTGCAGCCTGACTTCAGTGCATTTTATGTCAACAGCACTCTAACAAGTTTAACCTGAAGCAACCACAGCGGAAAACCAATATGGTGCTCAGTACGGACCCTCTCCCCTCCAGCACGCTGTGCATCCAAATCCCACTGTCTTCAGAGCCACCACTTTTGAACCTCTCTGCAGCAGCCAGTGGGATCTGCCCCGCTTCCCTGAGGCCCCACGGCCACGCCGAGCAGCTCCTGCCGCCTCCCGGTGGGTCTCCGCAGTGTGCACCGTGAGGGCCGGTCCACCTGGACCTCCCAGCCCAGCCACACGCCACACCAGGTACACAGCAGGTGCCCCTGGAAGAGGAGCATCTGAAGATTATATGTCAAGATAACAAGGAGAACGCCGTGCACGTAAGTAACAGCCCGTTCCCTGCATACCTTCGTGTGCAGCTTGGCCAACTGTTTCTCATCCAGACTGGCTTGTTTATACACCCGCTTCTTGTATCGAAACTGGCACAGAAACAAAAGAGGAAACAAGTCAATACTTCACATGGCTGTTCAGAGGAAACACGGGCCTCGTCCTTGGCTACGTCACTGAACACGGGGAACCCCACAGCAGACTCTTCCCGTTTTAAATAAATGACGCGTCTGTGCACCGCGGAGCCTACAACATCCCAAGTGTCACTTGTGCCAAGATTCTACGGCAGTTGAGCTAAAAAGCCCTAAGCACGGGCAGGGGGAAGAGAAGATCCTGCAGGTGAGAAGCTGGGAGGCCTCCCGCCCGATGAGGGGCTCCCCGCTGACTGGGTGGTCACAGCTCCTCCCGGGGGAACCGACCTACCCTTGGCATAGCATTTTTAGTAAATGAGGACACTGCTTCAAACACTAGGCTTTTCTCCCACGTCATCCACCTTTGTTAAAACACGCCTTAGAAGCCCGGCCTGGGAAAGGCCCCACCTCCTGGGACCTCTGCAACCTTTGCCCAGAAAGAGGGAGTTACTGCTTTCCCTCCAAACAGCAGCACCTGCTTGGAACTGGAAATGACATCCCTGCATGAACCGAGGAGCAGTCTTCCTCAGACGTAGGAGCAAGCAACGTTGCCGGAGAGGGCTTGGTGTGTCTCTAAAATGTCTCCTCCCTCCCCGAGCCCCCCGCTTGGCTGGAGATGCTGCAGAAGGTCTGGGAAGGGCACTGAGCATTTGGGAGTCACTGGACTTTGGAGCCCAGACCTCTGTTCCCATCCCAGCCCCAATGCCCTCTCCTCACAGAGTAAGTCAGGGCTGGGCACTTCCCCATCTCACCTCAGGTTCCTGATGTGCCCCATGGGGATAACAGCACCCACCTCCCAGGGTGGCCTGGGCATTGAATGTGAGCTTCCTGGCAGACCTGGCACTAGATGCGTCCACTTCGTCCCTCACTCCTCACTGCCCTCGATGCCGTCACCCTCCACGGTGACACATGTGCTCAGGGCCAGCAAAAACTGCCCCCGGGTAAAATGACGGTACGGGGCCGTGGGTGTGTGAGCTCATCCTGGAACTGAAAGTCTTGTCTCACAGAAAGCACCCATATAAACACCCCTATTCTCCTTTCTCCGCCACGCCAAACAAAATGGGCATTGGACAAAAGGCAAATTTATTTTGCACAGATTGAAACTGGTGGGGTTTTGTTTTCAAGTGCCAAAATAAACCAGCTGTGAAATGAGAAAGTTCTGTGAAACTCAGACTGCACAGAGTTTGGGGAGAAAGTGTGATGGTCAGAACAGCACCCGTTCATTTCCCAGAACAGGGCAGGCAGCTGGGGCTCCAGGCCCATTTCAGAATTTCCACCTCTGAGTCCAGATTCCAGGACAGCAGGTTCTGTGCGTCTGTGCTCTGGGACCAATCGCACCTCTGGTCCAGATTTCAGAAGCCACTGAAAATGATGCCAGGTGCCTTCTCAGGCTCACGATCACATGGCTAAGCCTAAAACTCTCAGGGAATGCAATTCCATGGGTCCCCTTTCCAGATATAAAATAATCCACTCAGGCCCATAGCATCTCTGGGCAGGAGGGTAAAGTACACGACAGAGAGTGTTTATTCCAGAGCCATAAACATTTACAGCTCGTGACTACAGAGGACTCTGCCTCAGGACCACAAATCCTTTTTCTTGCTATTTCCCCAAGATTTCATAAGCAGCCCACCATATTGTACTGAAATTATCTGCGGCAAAGAGCCCAGAATGATACCTGCCCCTAACGTGTCAATCCCTCTGCCAATCTCAGCCTTCGCAGCGGGTCACATGGCGGGACAGTGGCCCAGGGAGATGAATAAACCTAAGTATCAGCAACAATTTAGGCCCGGTGCGGTGGCTGACGCCTGCAATCACAGCACTTTGGGAGGCAGAGGCGGGCGGATCACTTGAGGTCAGAAGTTTGAGACCAGCCCGGCCAACATGACGAAACCCCATCTCTACTAAAAATACAAAAATTAGCTGGGTATGGTGATGGGTGCCTGTAGTCCCAGCTCCTCAAGAGGCTGAGGCATGAGAATCGCTTGAATCCAGGAGGTGGAAGCTGCAGTGAGCTGAGATCACACCACTGCACGCCAGCCTGGGCAACAGAGCAAGACTCGGTCTCAAAAACAAAACAAAAAGCAAACAAAGTATCAGCAACAATTTTATGACAGTGAAACCAGAGCGTCAGCTGCAACGTCCATCTGGGGATTGCGGATGGTCAGGCTCACGCCACGCATACTGCCCTGCTCCGTGAATACTTCCTCTGGGCCTTACGACCATGCCCAGAAGTCACTGCAAACATTCCCTCAATATCATTACCGGGAATCTGGGGCTCAGAGGAGCCCCAGAATCTTGGGTGACTGGCTTGAGGTTGCACAGCTACAGGTACTGGGTGCAGATGCAGAGGAGGCTCCCAGATTCTCTGGTCTTCTTGCCCAGTTTTACCGCCGTTATGGAAGTGATCAGCTACCAATATAAACTGTGTATTTAGTCTTCCTCGTCCATCATCTCCCACTGGAGTGTAAGGTCTATGGGATCAGAACCTTGACTTTTCTGTGCCTGGAAAGTGTCTGGTCCTTAGTTGGACCTCAATGATAATTTTTTCCCAATGGATACCCATTTTACAGACAAGCAAACTGAGGCCAGGACAGTTGAGTGATTTGCTCTAAACCACACAACTTCCAAGTGGCATCATCTTTTTCTCCACTGAAACCCCTCCCACAATTTGATGCATGGTCCACACTGGGGATCCCAATCACCTTAGCCTAAACATCACAACAGAACCGAGAAATGTGCAGATGAGGCACCACCTCAGCCCTGGGTTGGTGTCCATGACATCTTGGGCTTCAGGGGACTCTCTAGTCACTGGGTAGAGGACCCACTTCGGTTGCTTACTTGCCAGCTGCAATGACACACCTGCAGCCTCTCGCTGTTGACTAAGCTAGAATGAGCAGAGTCATTGGATACCAACGTGTCGTGTAGGATCAGAAATCACCCCTTTCCGGCTTCCCCTAAGTGACGTAACCCAACACGTCTACACTGCAGGAAACGCTGCCTGTAAAGTTGGAGCGCAGCAAGCCTGGGTCAGAAAGGCAGGAACAGGGGCCGTGCGTCACGTGGACGTGCACAGGGCTGCCCCATCTTACGGATCAGCTGCTTCTGGAGGGAGGCCGGGAGCCTGTGGCTTCTGACAGCAGCTCTAAGAGCCCCGGTCACCGGGAAGGAAGCGAGGGAAGCTGTGCTGTGGACAACAGCCGGATGGCCACAGGCACCCTGTTACCCAAGGACACAGAGACCAATTCGGGAATGGTATGTTTTGGATGTGTGTCCCCTCCAAATCTCTTGTTCAAATGTGATCCCCAGTGTTGGAGGCAGGGCCAGGTGGGAGGTCTTTTGGATCCCTCCTGAATGGCCTGGTGCCCTCTACATTGTAGTGAGTCAGTTCTTTATCTGTCAGTTCATGGGACAACCAGGAGCGACTCCTCCCCTGCTCTTTCCTGCACTCCTCTTGCCACCTGCCACCTGCTTCCGCTTCGCCTTCTGCCGTGAGCAGAAGCTCCCTGAGGCGTCGACGCCGAGCCGGTGCCAGCACCATGCTTCCTGTACAGCCTGCAGAACGTCTCTTCTTTTAGCCAGCCTCAGTTACTTCTTTACAGCAATGCAAGAACAGACTACCGCCAAGGAATATGATGTCATTTAAAAATTCCTTCTTCGTGCCTGATTCCTGGCAGAGCTCCTAAAACCCCTGAAATGTCCTCAGTGATAAGAGTATTTCTGGAGCATTAATGAGATGACTCTCAACTCCCCTGTAGCTTCCAGGATGGGGGCTGGCGGCCGGAAGGATCAGACGGTGACTTGAGGGTCAGGACTCCCAGTCTCCCTGCTGACTGGCACCATGGTCAGTGACTTCATCCATCATGCCTACGTAATGACACTTCCGCAAAAACCCCTAAACAATGGGGCCTGGGGGCCCCTGAGCTAGCAAACACATCCACGTGCTGGGAGGGTGGTGCCCCCCAACTTTGCAGGGTTGGAAGTGCATCCCTGGACGAGGTCCAGTTAAGAAGAGGCCCTCCGGACCTTGCCCCATCCACCCTCCTCTTGGACACTTCGTGATAAGCTGCAGGTAGTAGTTAAAACGCCTTCTCAGGTTCTTTGCACTGCTCCAGCAAGTGACCGAGCCCGAGAATGAGGTGGTGGGAACCCCTAGTTCACAGCCAAATGGGACAGAAGTGTGGGCATCCTGGGGGCCTGACACTTATGACCGACATCTGAAGGGAAGGCAGTCTATGGGACCGAGCCCTTAAACTTGTAGTTAGTGTCAGAACCGAATTAATTCTTGACATCCAGCCTGTGTCTGGAGAGGTGGAGAAGGGAAACACTCCATCCATTAGGCACTGGGAGGGAGAAACTTAAAACCCCTCAGAGACGCACAAGGAGCCCCACTCTGCACCACAGTCCTGGTTATGTAAACCTGAATCAGTCCCATGGTTTGCTACCCAGCAAGATTTCTCTCCAGGGATTCTTTGAATCTGTAGTGAAAAACAATGTATAAAAGTTGTACAGCAGTGTGTAGTTCACAGCAAAATCAGATGCAACCTTGTATTAGTCCATTTTCACACTGCTATACAGAAATACCTGAGAATGGGTAGTTTATAAAGGAAAGAGGTTGAATTTACTCAGAGTTCCACACGGCAGGGAGGCCTCAGGAACCCTACGATCACAGCAGAAGGCGAAGGGAAAGCAAGGACCTTCTTCACAAGGCAGCGGGAGACAGAAGGGCGAAACTTAAAACTATCGGATCTCGTGCGAACTCACTATCATGAGAACAGCATGGGGAAACCGCCCCTGTGATCCAATCTCCTCCCTCCCTCAGTACATGGGGATTACAGGTCCCTCCCTCTACACGTGGGGATTACAATTAGAGGTGAGATTTTGGTGGGGACACCGAGCCAAGCCATATCAAACCTCAAGACCCCAGACTGATTTTTTTAAATGAGGATAATTTCCCAAGGCAAATGGAATTGGTGTCCTCCCCAGCACGTCTCCCCAGCACCCACCCCTGTGCCCAGGCTGTGACACAGCCACAAAATACCTCCAGGGAAGGAACGCCCTCGCCCACGGGCTGCGGGTACTCCCTCAGGAGCCGTTCTTCATCCAGGAACTTGCCGTCACGCCCGTTGCTGGCTGGCTGAAACAGGCCGTAGTTCAGGACATCTTTCAAACTCTGGGTTAACGTACACAGGATCCGCTGCTTTGCAACCCACACCGTGGCGTCTGGGTTAAATCGGATGCACTTCTGCAGGGAAGGACAAAGATAGCTGATGAGTGACAGAGGACGCTACCTGAGTCACCCACTTGGGGCACGTGGTCAGAGACGGCAAAGCTGTTTCCACCCCTTCCTGATGCTTCCTCTGAGCGGTGAACCCATGGCTTTTCACACTGAAAAATAAAGCCTGCTGGTCGCTTGGACAGAGACATTTGGTAAATACAAAAGGGTCTCTTTGGCCTTGATCTCCCCATGGACTCAATTCTCCAGCACTTACAGCATCTTTTTGGTCACCAAGGACCACCTGTCACCTCGGGGCACTCTCTCACTAGCATAGCAATTCTCAAACTCCAGTGATTCCAGAAACACAGATCACAGACCCCACTTATGTCTCCCCAGCAGAATGTCTGATACAGCAGATCTGGGTGGGGCCTGAGAACCTCCATCTCTGACAAATCCCAAGGTGCCACTGCTGCTGCCGTCCTGGGGAACACACGTTGAGGACCACAGCCAGCGTGTATTACAACGTGACTTCACTTTGACACGAATCATTCTTTAGTGTTTCAGACTCAATGGAAGCCTTGTCTTACAACCACGCCGATGGGAAAATCTTCATACAACCCACGCTGACTCTGAACAAAAAAGCTTTAAAAACGCAGACATCGCCGCTCCCGAAGGACAGAGGAAAGCAATTATGAAAAGACGACTTGATAGAAATCAAATCAGTTGCCACCAGAGTTCATTTCTGCAAAGTTAAATAATGTCACCAGGGCCTGCACACCAATCACAACACTGCAAACACATAACAGCACCTCTGAGAACCGGAATAACCACAACTTGATCACGCTCCCAGGTCCCTTCCGGGAGACTCACCAGTGAGCCAGGAAAGGCAAAAGCCAGGCAAACCCACTTCTAACCGTGGCTTCTGATTTTTGTTGAATTAAAATTATATTCTACTGAATAGCTGTCAGCAGGGGCTCAGTAATTCACTTTGTCACTGTCAAAGCGTTCAGAACAAAAGGAGGTCTGACTGAACATGAGGCTCAAACCCATTCTCTATCTGGGGATTCTGTGGGTTTGTGCCCAAAAAAGCAAAAGGCCCTACCATCTTCCCAAGACAGCCCCAGGGGAACTTCCTCATCGCTGGGAAGATGATCCTGGGAGGGCCAACAGGAGCCGGGGTTCAGCAGGCGGCCAGAGTCCTCCGCGCCAGAAACCCGACACCCTGTGCACAGAAGCTCCGGTTTCTCCCTTCCAGTGTCAAAGGCTGAGCTCGGTGTGGCTCTCAAAGCTCCCCAACAGGTCTGCAAGGCTGGGTGGGGCAGCTGTTTATTCCAGGAAGATTTCTAGACCCGAACCCTCCCGCATCCTTGGCTCAGCAAGACATCTCTGGAAACTCCTGGCACAAGAAGCAAGCTGTATCGGGTGTGACCAGGCGGGGCCGCTCACTACTCAGCCTTCAGTCTCAGGAATCCTCGGCCCCTCCAACTCAGGCTCCAACATCCACAGAGCCCTTGGCTCCCTCCCTGCCACCTGCAGAGAAGATTCAGCCAAGGCAAAATTCCCTGGAGGCACACAGTCCGAATCGCCTCTCAGGACGTCTGTGCCACTGCAGGTGACTGCAAAGATGGGTGTCCATCGTCGTTTGTGGACGGGGCGCGGATGCTGCATCCGTGCGGCACGCGGGCCAATCCAACGACACAACAGCCATCTGCTCCAGAAAATGCCAAGAGCAACCCCTTGAGAACCATCCAGAAGGAGCAGGAGCTCAACTGTTGGAAAGGCCTGGGTTTGCAACCTAGTAGCGCACACCAACCTTGATTCCTAGGGAAACCTACCTACCCAGGAGTCCTCTGATTCCCCCATGAAAATCAGAGCCACTACGTAACTTCAGGGCTGTGGTCAGCATCAAACGGAACATAAATAACACGCATTGTTAACTGTGCCCCTCTGAATTAATGTCGAAGTCCTAATGCCCATACCCTATGAATGTGATTTATTTGAGAATAGGATCTTTGCAGATGTAATCAAGTTAAGATGAGATCACACGGGAGCAGGGTGGGCCCTAACACACTGACCGTGTCCTTTAAAAGTAAGAAAATCTGGACACAGCATCATGCACACAGGGAGAAGACCACATGAATGGGAAGAAAGAGACCGGTGTGTCACATCTGCAAACCCAGCAACGCTAAGATTGCTGCTAAACCTCCAGCAGCCACGGGGAGAAGCCGGGGACAGATTCTCCCTCAAGCCTCAGAAGGAACCCACCTTGCCTACCCCTTGGACTTCCAGCCTCCAGAACGTGAGACAATACGTGTCTGTTAAGCCACCAGTCTGTGGTGGGTTATGGCAGCCATGGGAACTCTTAAACGTGTGAATCACCTGCCACTTACTGTGGCAGCAAAAAGCAGCAGCAGCAGCGTCTCTGAGGTCAGAACTCCATGGTCGAGCTTTCCCAGCTCCCAGGGAGCCCCCCTCCTCCATATGTGAAGGGAGCCGCCCGCATGTTCACACCAGCTCCGGCCAAGCCCACGATGTTGGAAGACACTTTGGCTGAATCCTGCTTCAATTCTTCACTTACTCATCAGCGACTCACTGCCCGATCAGGCAAACCCCAGGTCCAAGAGCGGTCCTGACACAGTACAGGTGACCGATACTGGCCAAATGGACGACGTGGGAGCCACAAAGACAATAATAAACAAAACAGCCTAAGGCCACTATTTGTAGTCAGGAAAGACACCGACTCAACTGTCATACTACATGGAAAAGGTAAAAATCCATGCTAACACGCGGTCCCTTGAGGACCCAGAGGAAGGAGTAAGTGGCGCTGCTTGGTAAGGAGGGCCCATCAGAGGCTGCTGCCCAGAACACAGAGGGATGTGCGAGTCTGGGGTGGGACTTCTAGGCTGAGGGCCCAGCACAAGGAGACGGAGGGAGGCAAAGGTGGACCAGTGATGAGGCTGGCAGGTGGATGGCCCAAGACAGTTTCTGCCTTAAGCGACCCTTCCTGGTCCCACTGTTACCAGTGCGAGCTTGGTCATGTAAATTTCTCCCTGAGGAGCACAGTATATGATTCCGGTCTCCCCGCTGCCCTCTGAGGTGGTTGTTCCTTTATAATTTGTTAGATGACCCACAGATAGTGCAGAAAGGATGGCCAAGACAACAGCGTGTCTTCTTATTATTCTCATTCTCCAGATGAGGAAACTGAGCCTCAGAGACTGCAAGTAACAACGCCGAGGTCACATTTCTAGAAAGCAGTAGAAGTTTGATTTAAACCCCAGTCAAGCCTGCCCATCTCCCGAGTCCTTGCTGTGTAAGTGATAGATTGTGTTCCTCTCTATACACACCCACTGCCAACCTCAGTGCAGGCAAAATAGAAATATCAATTAGAAGCATATCCCGTTCTATTGCACTTAGTTTTACTGAGCTTCACAGAGAATGTGTCTTACAAACTGGAGGTTTGTGGCAACTCCGCAAGGAGCAAATCCATTGGCACAATTTCTCCAGCAGCACGTGCTCATTCATCTCTCTGTGTCACATGTTGGTAATTCTTGCACTAGGTCACATTTTTCATAATTGCGGTATCTGTTAGGATGATCTGCAGTCAGTGATCTTTGACGTGACGACTGTCATTGTTCCGGGTTGTTATGAGCCACACCCCATAGAAGTCAGGGAACTTAATCGACAAACGTTCTGTGTGTTCTGACTGCGCCACTGACCAGCTATTTTCCCACCTCGCTCCCTCTCCTTGGGCCTCCCTACGCCCTCAGACACAATAATATTGAAATCAGGTCACGTAATAACCCTGCAGTCCCTACAGTGGCCTCTACATGTCCAAGTGAAAGGAGGAGTCACACATCTCTCATTTTAAACCAAAAGCTAGAAATGATTAAGCTTAGCAAGGAAGACAGATTGAAAGCTGAGTCAAAAGTGAGGCTTCCTGCACCAAACAATAAGCTAAGATGTGAATGCAAATGAAATGATCCTGAAGGAAGTTAGAAGCGCCACTCCAGGGAACACGCAAACGACGAGTGAAACAGGCCTTCGCGCTGACAGGAGAAGGTCTGAGTCGCCAAACTTTGATGATCAAGCTGGTCGCAACATTCACTTAAACCAAAGCGTAATCCAGAGCAATGCCCTGACTCTCTTCGATTCTGTGAAGGCTGAGAGAGGTGAGGAAGCTGCAGGAGAAAGGCTGGAAACCAGCAGAGGGTTATTCATGAGGTTGAAGGAAAGAGGCCATCTCCGTAACAGAAAAGTACAAGGTGAGGCAGCAGGTGCTGACGGAGAAGCTGCAGCAAGTTCTCCGGAAGATCCAGCTAAGACCATTGATGAAGGTGGCTACACTACACAGATTTTCAGTGTAGACAAGGCAGAGTTCTAGTAAAAAAAACAACATCTAGAACTTTCACAGCTAGAGACAAGAAATCAATGCCTGGCTTCAAAGCTTCAATGGACTGGGTGTCTTGTTATTGGCTAATGCAGCTGGAGACTTTTACGTGGAAGCCTATGCTGCTCACACATCATTCAAAAAACCCCAGGGTCCTTAAGAATGACGCTAAGTCAACTCTATCTGTGCTCATAAAGGGGACAACAAAGCCTGGACGACAGCACATCTGTTTACAGCACATGTCACTGAATATTGTAAGCCTCACTGTTGAAACCTAACGCTCAGAAAAAGAGATTCTTTTCCAAATACTACCTGTCCTTAACAATGCACCTGGTCAGGCAAGAGCTCTGATGGAGATGTACAGGAGATAAACGTTTTCATGCCTGCATACACAACATCCATTCTGCAGTCCGTGGATTAAGGAGGAATTCTGACTTTCAAGTCTTATTATTTAACAATGTATTTGGTAAGACAATAGCTGCCATAGATTCCTCAGATGCATCTGGGCAAAGTCAACTGAAACTTTCTGGAAATAATTTAGCATTTCGAATGCCATTAAGAATACCTGGCCGGGCGCGGTGGCTCACGCCTGTAATCCCACCACTTTGGGAGGTTGAGGCGGGTGGATCACCTGAGGTCAGGAGTTGGAGACCAGCCTGACCAACATGGAGAAACCCCATTTCTCCTGAAAATACAAATTTAGCCGGGCATGGTGGTATATGCCTGTAATCCCAGCTACTCGGGAGGCTGAGGCAGAATTGCTTGAACCCGGGAGGCAGAGGTTGCAGTGAGCCGAGATCGCACCACTGGACTCCAGCCTGGGCAATAACAGCAAAACTCCATCTCAAAAAATAAACATAAAATAAAAAAGACTATTTACAATTCATAAGAGGAGGTGAAAATCGCAACATCAAATTTGGAAGAAGTTGATTGTAACCCTCATGGATGACTTGGAGGGACTCAGGCCCTCCGTGGGGGAAGGAACTGCAGATGTTGTGGAAACAGTAAGAGAACTGGAATTAGAAGCAGAGCTGAAGATGGCACTGAATTGCTGCAATCTCATGAGAAAACCTGAACGGATAAGGAGTTGCCTCTTAGGGATGTGCAGAGAAAGTGGTTTCTCCAGATGGAATCTGCTCCTGGAGGAGATGCTGTGAACACTGCTGAAATGACAACCCAGGATGTAGAATATTCCAGAAAGCGAGTGGATAAAGCAGTGCAGGGTTTGAGAAGATTTCATCCAATTCTGAAATAAGTTTTACTCTAGGTAAAATGCTATCAAACAGCATTGCATGCTGCAGACAAATCTTTCATGAGTCAATTTTAATGCCGCAAACCTCACTGCTGTCTTATTTCATGGAACTGCCTCGGCCACCCCAAACTTCAGCAAACACCACTCCGGTCAGTCTACAGCCATCAATACTGAGGCAAGACCTCCCACCAGCAGAAGGACTGTGGCCCGCTGAAGATGCAGGTGACTCAAGTATTTTTAACACTATGTATTTTTTAATTAAGGTATATACATTGCTTTTTTAGACATGATGCTATTACATACTTAATAGACTACATAGAAAATAAATCTAACTTTTATATGCACTGGGAAACCAATGCCTCATTTTATTGCAAGAGCCATTTTATTGCAGTGGTCTCGAAACAGACTCCCTATCTCTGAGATATGCCTGTTATGTGAGTCACTGAGAATGCTGAAGAGGATGTTGATGTTCAGGTCATCTCTGGATCAGAAGAAATACTCCCTCTGTTCAGGCTTTCCGGGTACCAGTGCAAGGCTGCGTACGACCCCATACTCCAGCCTCTGGTGGACCAGCCGTCCTCTCCCCATCTGCCGGCTGGAGCCCCACTCATCCTTTCCACCAGGGCCGAGGTCTCGTGGCACCACCCCCCTGGCCTCCTGCAGGCTGAGCTGACCACTGGGCACCATCGGCATGAATACAGCGAGCTGGTCTGACTGCCCGCAGCCCTCAGGCCAGCTGATCAGCCCTGCTCCCTTTCCTGTCCAGCCTGTGGGTCTCAGCCTCTCCGCTTTGCACTTCCGGTCTCCCAGGAGGGTGGTGTGGGCGGAGGAGCAGGGCTGAGTTTCATATTTTGCCTTAGGATGTTTCTCCTCGCTCTGTCCTAACAGGCAGGCAGGAGTTGGTCATTCTGTCACTCAATCTCCTGAAGGCTGTGATGTCCTGATCCTTCTGAAAACTGCCACCTGCCTGGCCTGAGCAATGTAGCTCAAGACACATAAAACTTACAGGTGGATGTAATGAGATCTCCGAGACCCAAATCAGGCTGGCTTCTCCCTCACCTCCAGAAAGGCAGCACATAACAGCATAAGAGCCGGGTGGCCACAGAGTGGGACTGGCATGGTCAGGAGCTGTGGAGACGGGGTCTGTGGCCCATACCACCCTTGTGATGATATACACCCTGATCCAGGGAAGTTCTCCTGACTTCTAAAGGCAGCTGCAGTTCTCCTCAATTTCCCTGCGTACCACAAAAGCCCTAAGCCACAAAAAGGAGCTGTGTCCTAGCACAGATGAACCATCCACATGTCCCTGTCCCCGCTCCTTACTCCTCCCCATGTCTGTCTCCCCCCACCCCCCATCTGTCTCAGCATCGCTGTACCATCCTGCCAGTTAAGCGCTCCTCCCTGCCCCAGACCGAGCCGCCTGAGGACAGGGGTTTCTGTCTTTTTCTTTGCATAACCAAATCAAAGCTCGTAAATGTAGGTGGAATTGAACAGCACTGGATCAATATTCCAGATGTGGAACGCTCCTGGGTGATATAATCCAACAGCGAAGAAAGGTCTGGACTTCACAGTGGGGCTGACGGGAGCTTCTGCCTCCTGAGCCTTGCTTGCGCTCAGCGGACTGAGCAGACCGTGAACTCTAGCAATGACCCTGCGAGGGGAGGCTACGCCACCAAGGTCTGCAGAGCTGTAAGTCACAGAGCTAGGGGTGGCCGTGCTTTTGAACAGAATGACACACCTGCACCCTCTCCCCACCCTTAGTACAATTCATGGTCAAGCTCCAATCAAAACCAAAGAGCAGCCTGGGCAACAGAGAAAACCTGTCTCTACAAAAAATGAAAATTTCTAAAAATCAGCCAGGGGTGGTGGTACATGCCTGCAGGCCCAGCTACTCTGGAGGTTGAGGTGGAAGGATCCCTTGAGCTGGGAGGTAATTGCACCGCCGCACTCCAGCCTGGGAGACGGAGCAGGACCCTGACTCAGAACAGAACAAAAGAAAAAAACGGAGCGTGTGAGGGAAAGTCACGCACGCTTGGCTCGCATCAGTTGCAAGTATTCTGCAAGGTTAGAGGCTAAGACTGAGACTACCGGAGTGTGGGCAGAATGTGGGCACTGGACGCAGACAGAGGCAGCAGTGCTGGGCCTGAGTCTGCCACTTACGCTGAGTTATGAGTTGCTCGGGCTGCCGTGGCAAAGCGCCACAGACCAGGCTGCGTCAACCACAGACATTTATCGTCTCCCATTGTGGAAACCGTAAGTCTGAGATCAAAAGTCTGCAGGGCTGGTCCCTCCGGAGGCCTCTCTGCCTGGCTTGCCCACGGCCGCCTTCTCTCCACGTCCTCGGGTGGTCGTCCCTCTGTGCGTGTCTGTGTCCCCACCTCCTCTTCTGATAAGGACTCCGTCCAGTCCAGTGGGATCAGGGCCCACTCTAACAACTTCTTTTACCTTGATTGCCTCTGTAAGGAATCAATCTCCAAATAAAGTCTCATTGTGAGGTCCTGGGTTAGGACTTCATTCAATACAGGAATCTTGGTGGAGGGCAGACTTAGCCCACAACACTGAACGATCATTGGTGAGTCTCTGCAACCCACTGAAGGCCACCACATGCCTGCGGCTGGACATGTCTGCATTGATTAGTAAGCCACATCAACGACAGTGGATCACCAAACCAACGTCACAAAGTGGCCTTTCAGGGTTACAGGAGCTTCTTGGGCAAGGCTGTTTTGATGTATAGCAACGTAAAAAGAGAATTTCATGTGAGAGACTAAATTGCTTTCCAAATCTGTTTTCGGCCCTGAAAGATGGAGATGATGACAGGTGATTTTGGAAGACTGCTGGGAGGGTGAGGGAGTGTGCAGACAAAGCTTGAGAAAATGGTCCACGTTATACCATATAAAATAGGTCTTATTGCCATGGGTTATCTGCAACATGAGGCTCAGATTACACAGATGGACTCAGGGGCCTCCACCTCTACTCCACCTGCTAATTCACTTTCCTCAGATGAGACTTACATCCACCCTCCTTTTGACTTCTACCCAAGGAGCCCAGGAAAAGCCAAGAGGGGAGAAATGCCAGGGCATCTCAGTTCATAGCCCACAGGGACATTCCCTATTCAGGATCTGGAGTCAGAAACACAGACCCCGGGGACAATCCAGATGCCAGCTCTGCAAACACTTGTAAGCAGCATTCAGCAAGAGCTCAGGAAAGCCTGAAAGAAATCCAAGTTTCTGAGCACATCATTCATGACAAAGCAGCAAGTGTCACATTCAAAATTTCCTCTGCAGTTGTGGTTTCTGTCATCATCAATTTCTGCATGACACATTTTTAAGGGCCCGTCATCAACACATGCTTGGCAGGGGCCATGGAAAGGTACTCACACGGGTCTTCGGGCCTCTGACAGCTGTTCACATGCAATCGGTGTACTTGTACCCTCTGAAGAATAACCAGCACCAAGGTCAACCCACACTACAATTGATTTTGCTTCCAAATGTAATTATCCAAATGAAATCACACTTCTTGCTGTGGACAGAGGCCCACTGGTGGTACGCATGGTGGCAAACACTAAAACCCTGGGACAGGTAACACACAAAGCTGAAATCAGAGATGTCCATGGAACAAGAAACGTGGGGTGACTCTGAGTCAGAAGGACAGCCTGGTGGTGGACGCTGAAGCCCAAGAGTCAGGCTTACTGCTTCTGCATGTTTAAATGCCCATCAAGGATAATGTGGCTGTGGATCCGTTTTCTCAATTAGAACATTTTTCACACAGTGAAAGTTTCCTGGCAGCCACTGGATGCTGTGGAGAGGTGGTGGGCAGAATGTCTCTCCTGGTGATTAGTAAGAGGCTGCGTGTCTGTCTCCGCTACTGTCAAGGAGATGCTGAACTGGAGACAGGGCCTGGTTCTGCCAGCGGCCCATGGACTCCTTGGGGATGAGTTAATCTTCCTGTTATCACAGGCATGATTTCAGGCAGAGCCATTGTAAAGCAGAGATCAGATGCTGGCCAGAGAAGCCCTTTTAGGAGCAATAAATTAAACAGAAGTAATAAGCAGCCATGGGGGAGAAATTATAATTAAAAAGCTCTGACGGCAGACACAAAACACTCACTATGCACCCATGGCCTGGCTCATAAGCATGTTAAACACATCATCTCTTCTTTATTTCTCTGGGAGCCAGCACTAGACCCCCTACGCCCAAAGATGAATGCTCCAAAAACTCCAGAGCGTTCCCAGGGCCACACAGCTGCAAGAGGGGGAGCAGGGATTAAGGGGGTCCCCGGGGCCGAGCTAATGAGTTCAACTTGATCCTGGCAGCACTTAGAGCCGTGAGTCAGGAAGATTAAGCCAGCAGAAGATGAGAAAGTGGATTAGAGACGAGGTAACAGAGGCGGGTGAGGCCGCTGCTGGGACGTGGAGGCCGCTCGGAAGCTGTGGTGCAGGAGGCCTGGTCCGTCCAGGACCAGAGGGCAGCGAGGGAAGGGTGGAGGCTGGCGGGGAGGCAGAGTCGGAGCCAGGCTGGAGGAATCGCCGAAGTCCAATCTCAGCTTTCCAAAGCTGCTGGAAAAAAGCTCCACCCTTGGATTTAACACAGAAAAGTAAAAACTGATGATCTGGGGCCCTGGTGTTGCCACCCTCTGGATAAGGCTTACCAGCTTGGGATGCCAGCAATGGGGAGATGGCTGCTTCTCACCAACGTGGTTCCAAACCACAATATTCCCCCCACCCTGTGGGATTTACAGAGCTCTGCCGCAGAGTGTGTAGTAATTCCAGACCAAAGTCACTTTTCCCATACATTATTTTCTCCAAGAGATTTAAGTAGGTATTAACTCTAAGCTGAGGCAGAAGAGCAACTCAAGTCAGACGTTTTATGTGCAGACTACGGAGCCCCCTGCAAACTGGGCCCATCTCTCTCATATACAAAGCACGAACCCAAAACGTAACAGAGAAAGGGGCCACATACAACCCTTACAATATTTTAAGTGATGTGTAAGAAAATAAAGTCCTGCTCCGCCTTTATCGAGGGTGCATGTGACATGAATAATAACCAGTAAGATCAAGGCTTGACTTGCCAGGGTAACTTTCACTGAAGGGCCCCAGAGCCTTCCCTTTTGTTTTAAACGATTTGTAACTCACCAATTTCTTGATTAAAATAGTCAAGTGTAAACCATCCCTCTTAAGGCAGGGAGGCTGCTCTCCATTGCTGTATTACAGAGACGGTGGAGGCAGAGGGAAGGCAGGGAGGCTGGTCTCCATTGCTGTATCACAGAAACGGTGGAGGCAGAGGGAAGGCTGCGGGACTGGGGAGCCCCTTTGGTCTTAGCAACCAGTTAATGAAACCACAAAGGAAATCTGATTCTCTGCCTTCTGCCTCCCAAATAGGTGATCCAAGTGCATATTACAAAGAACATGGTGGGGCTACTCAAGGTGGAGACCAAAGATCCTAACCATGTATTTCTATAATCAAAAGGATGGATCAATGGGTGAATGAATAGAGGGAGGGAGGGATGGGGTGGGCAAGAGGATGCGTGGATGGGTGGATGGGTTGCTAAGTAGGTGGGTGGCTGGGTAGACGCATGGGTGGGTGGATGGATGGATGGATGGATGGATGGATGGATGGATGGCTGGCTGCCTGCCTGGCTGCCTGGCTGAGTGGATGGGTGGGTGGATGGGTGGATAAACGAATGGATGGGTGGATGAGTGGATGGGTGGATGAGTAGATGGGTGGGTGGATGGATGGATGGATGGATGGATGGATGGCTGGCTGAGTGGATGGGTGGGTGGATGGATGGATGGGTGGATGAATGAATGGATGGATGGCTGAGTAGATGAGTGTGTGGGTGGATGAGTGGGTGGATGGATGGATGGATGAATGGATGGACGGATGGACGAGTGGATGGACGGACAAGTGAGTGGAGGGGGTATGTGGACAGGTGGATGTGGATAGGCTGGAGGGTCAGGGGATGGGGTGTAGGTGGGTAGAGGAGTGGAGGAGTTGTCTGGGGGGGCTCCCTGGTTAGGCTGGAATTGGCGTTGGGCCACACTACATGGACTCAAAGTCTCTGAGTAAAGACCATGATCATGTTACCAACTTCTACCCAAGACCCTTTTGATGACTTTTCTTTTCAGGCAGAAAATGTGCTCACGTCAAGGCCACATACACCTAAACTTCTAATTAAGTCTATAATCCCAGAAGAATTTCCTTTCATTTAGCAAAAGGGAGCTGGGAGAGAACATTCTGGAACAAAACATCTGAAAATGAAAGGGCAGCCCAAAGGACAATTACGTATTTTTTTTTTTTTTTTTTTTAGAGAAGGGGTCTCATTACATTGCCCAGGTGATCCCCCTGCCTGAGCCTTCCGAGTAGACGGGACGACAGGTGTGCAGCACTGTGCCCGGCTACGACTACATTCACTGATAAGAGAGCTTTTGCATTTCTCAGTGGACTGGGTGACCTGACAGCACAGAAAGCCCCTCAGTAGCAGGAGGCCCCAGACGGGCAGTGGACGCAGCACAGGCTGGAGGGGAGGGGCTCACCTCCAGCAGGAGAGGCAAAGAACCGAGAAAGGGTTTCCCTCTCAGTACACACATCAGGCCACTCCATCATTGGCAATGGCCAGAACAGGCATCTGGGGAGGGGGAGCAACTGCCAACAGGGGCGGGGTTTCCTCTTCGGGGAATGAAAGCTTTCTGACATTGACAGTGGTGATGGGCTCACTCATCTGTGAATTTGCTAAAATCCACTGACTCACACACTTCCTATGTAAATTACATCTCAATTTTTTTTTTTTTGAGACAGTCTTGCTCTTTCTCCCAAGCTAGAGTGCAGTGGCACGATCTTGGCTCGCTGCAACCTCCGCCTCCCGGGTTCAAGCAATTCTCCTGCCTCAGCCTCCCGAGTAGCTGGGACTACAGGCACACACCACCACACCTGGCTAATTTCTGTATTTTTAGTAGAGATGGAGTTTCACCATGTTGGCCAGGCTGGTCACGAACTCCTGACTCGGCCTCCCAAAGTGTTGGGACTACAGGCATGAGTTGAGAAACTGCAAAGATGCAGGCCTCACATCTTAAACCTTCTCTCCAGGACAGCTCCCCAGCTTAGTCATAGGAAAGTGTGTCTGCACGTCTCCACCTTTCCCTATGCCCACCCTCCTGGGGTCCCAGCCTCCAGCACCATTTCCCTGTCGCCCCAGCTGGAGTGCAGCAGCATGATCCTGGCTCACTGCAACCTCTGCCTCCTGGGTTCAAGCGTTTCTCCTGCCTCAGCCTCCCGAGTAGCTGGGATTACAGGTGTCCACCACCATGCCTGGCTAATCTGTGTATTTTCAGCAGAGATTGGGTTTCACCATGTTGGTCAGGCTGATCTCAAACTCCTGACTTCATGATCCGCCCACCTCAGCCTCCCAAAGTGCTGGGATTACAGGTGTGACCCACGGTGCCCAGCCCCCCGTTTCTTCTTATCCTTCTCCTCTTGCCAGGGAGGCCAAGACTACCCTTTTCAAATATAAACAATGTCCCATGCTCTGTACCAAACCTCTGCCCATCAAGGACAACCATGGCTCCTTGACATGACCCTACACCTCGATGCCCACTGCCCACCTCCGCTGCCTCACACACGCTGCTCCTGTGGCCCTCGGCCTTCTCTGCTGAGTCACCGCGCCAAGTTTATGCATACCGCAGGCTGGCTGCCCCTGAAGACCTTCTCCCCAGAAGATTCTAAGCAAAGACCCCCTCCCGTCACCTCGGGCTCAGCGCAGCCATGGACCCCTCACCCCACAGAGGCAAGGGTTTAAATGAATTCGCTCACTCCATAGCCAGACACTCAGCATTCCCTTGGCTGTACCAGCTGATGGGGTGCAAGGACGAGTAGAGCCTGTACCAGGTGCCCCTGTGGAGAGGAGTGCTGCCCGGCTTCCCCCACAGGCCCTTAGCCGTGAAATAGCCCTGTGAAGAGAGCCCGAAGAGAAGCCACAAAGCTGCAGAAACCTCAGGGAAACTTCCACTGGCCTGAGCACTTCCAACAGGTGTGTGCCCAGCCTAGGGGGACCGGACTTTGTTTTCTTGAGATGGAGTCTCCCTTGTCGCCCAGGCTGGAGTGCAGTGGCATGATCTCGGCTCACTGCAACCTCCTTCTCCCAAGTTCAAGCAATTCTCCTGCATCAGCCTCCCGAGCAGCTGAGATCACAGGCACGCACCACCACAACCAGCTAACTTTTTATTTTTAGTAGGGGCGGGGTTTCCCCCGTTGGCCAGGATGGTCTTGAACTCCTGACCTCAGTGATCTGCCCACTTTGGCTTCCCAAAGTGCTGGAATTCCCAGCATGAGCCACTGCGCCCGGTGGGGGAGGACCTGCTTTTATCCTTAAACTGGGAAGCAGTCACAGGAGGGCTGCGCGTGGCACGGTGGTCACGGCGTTCACATGTACACAGCTACCTGAGGCGGCGCCTGGAAAACTTCTGAGTCTGGTCTAGAAGCTGTTCTGGTTGCCCAAGAGGAAGACGACAGGAAGGGTGGGGTGGTGATGAAGGCTGAGGGAGCAGCACAGGCTTGCAGGGGTCTGGAAGGTACTTGGGGAGGGACTGGCTGTGGGAGTAGCGGAGATGGAAGTTCAGGAGGATGCCTGCATTATGGCTGTGACAGCTGAATCAAAGACAGTCCCCACGGCCCAAAAGTGGAAAGAACCCAGCTGACCATCGAATGAGAATGGACTCACAGTATGTGGGAAAGCAGGATGGCGGGAATCGTAACACAGCTTAACAAGGCTCTGCTGAGTGTCACCCTGGGGATGGACCTCAAAGCTGTCATGCTTCAGCCTCAGTGTGCACGAAGACCGGGTCAAGAAAATGTGGTGTATATGTACGATGGACTACTACTCAGCCATGAAAAAGGAGGTCATGTCTTTAGCAGCAACGGGGATGGAACTGGATGAAAGGACTCGGAAACTGAAACTCAAATCCTGCATGTTCTCACTTATAAGTGGAAGCTAAATAATGTGTGCACGTGAACGCAGTGTGGAATGATGGGTACGGGAGACTTGGATGGGTGGGAGGGGGGTGAGGGCTGAGCAATTTCTTAATAGGTACAATGTACATCGTTAGTGATGGTCACACAAAAAGCCCACACTTTATCTCTATGCAGTGTTCCCATGTAATAAAACTGCACTTGTATCCATTAAATTTATACCCAGAAAAGCCGATCGTGCTGAGGAAAAGCAGCCAGGCACAAGAGGCCAGATGTTGGTTGACTCCATGTCTATGAAGCGTCTGGAATAACCAAATCCACACAGACAGAAGAGCCTTACCGGTCGTCAGGGGTTGGAAGTGGGGACGGGAACCCACTAGAACCCGGCATGAGGGAGCTTTGCGGGGATGGAGACTTCCCACACCTGGCTGGTGGTGATGGGTGCACACTCAGCAAATCCGCCCTCCGGGAATCATCAAATTTTATTTTATTTTTTAAGACGGAATTTCGCTCTTGTTGCCCAGGCTGAAGTACAGTGGCATGACCTCCACCTCCCAGATTCAAGCGATTCTCCTGCCTCAGCCTCCTGAGTAGCTGGGATTACAGCCGTGTGCCACTATACCTGGCTAATTTTTGTATTTTTTGTAGAGACAGCGTTTCACCATGTGGGCCAGGCTGGTCTCAAACTCCTGACCTCAGGCGATCCACCTGCTTCGGCCTCCCAAAGTGCTGGGATTAGAGGTGTGAGCCACCGCGCCCAGCTCTGAATTATATTCTTAAAGTGAATCTTATAGTTTGTAAATTATAACTCAAGAAAGCTTTCTGAGAAAAAAAAAAGAAAACTTTTTTAGACTTTTTTTAAAAAGAAAAAAAGTAACCGTTATCCAAGAGAGCAAATAACAGAGGGGCCAGGTCTAGAGTCCCAAGAGAAGGTTAGGGTCATGGCACTGGTTTTGCCCAGCCTGAGTTGAGGGGCACCTGGGCTTTCAACTGAGAAGGTGTCAAGGGAGAAACAAGGCCCGGCCCCCAAAGGGAGGCTGCAGCGGGAGACGTGACCATGGGTGCTGTGCTAACACACGTTCTATCAGCACCAGCATGCTGGCTGCAGGGAGCCGGGCCCCGCCGAGGAGCCTGCCTGCCACCCACTCCCCGGCAAGCCCAGTTGTTGAAGAGAATGCAGCAGAAGGTAAACCTGACCAGAGCTGGCTTTCTACCCAGAAAAATCCACCCAAGGGAGTCAAGGACAAACCTGAGGCGCAGCTGCCCAAGACACCCGTCTCCCAGACACATGGACCCCATTAACTCCTTAGAAGACGACGCCAGCTCTCACCTCACAAGGGCCAGGAATCAGGAGTCAGACACACAGCAAAGCACCCAAACGCAGCTTCCTAAGGTAACAAACCACCCCTGCACCAGCCGTCCAAAGCCCTCTCTCACAATGGGCACACACTCACACACTTCTTTTTTTTTGAGATGGAGTCTCCCTCTGTCACCCAGGCTGGAGTGCAGTGGTGCGATCTCGGCTCACAGCAACCTCCACCTCTCAGGTTCAAGAGATTCTCCTGCCCCAGCCTCCCGAGTAGCTGGGATTACCAGATGCCTGCCATTTCGCCCAGCTAATTTTTTTTTTTTTTTTTTTTTTTGTATTTTTAGTAGAGATGGGGTTTTACCATCTTGGCCAGGATGGTCTCAAACTCCTGGCCTCAGGTGATCCACCCACCTGGGCCTCCCAAAGTGCTGGGATTACAGGTGTGAGCCACCACACCCGGCCACTCTGACACTTCTAACAGTAATAAACCATCCCTGTACCTGCTGTCCAGTGTCTTCTCTCACAATGAATGGGTGAACATACTTACACAGCAAAGCATCCTAACGCAGCTTCTAACGGTAACAAACCACCCCTGATGCAGCCGTCCAGAATCCTCTCTCACAACGGGTGGGCACCTCGTGATCTCTGAAGGATGAGGAGCCTTACCAGGGGTGTGACTCAGGTACAGGAGGGGGAGATGGGCTCAGATGACGCCAGGACAGGTAGAGTCCTCCTAATATTCAAAAGCAGAGGAACCCTCAAATACAAAACGCAAATGCGGTAATTATGTGCCTGTGACCAAAAAGAGGGTGTTAAATCCTGAAGGAGGAGGAAAGAGGGGGTTAAATTCTGGAGGAGGAAAGAGGGGGTCAAATCCTGGAGGAGGAGGAGGAGGAAAGAGGGGGTTAAATCCTGGAGGAGGGGGAGGTGAAACCTCCCTGCTCTTGGGGTTCTATTTTAATCCACAATGATAAGCAGGCGGGCCAAGGTCACTTCGGAATCAAGTATATCTGACAGGGTGTGGTGGCTTAGGCCTGTAATCCCAGCACTTTGGGAGGCTGAGGTGGGAGGATCACTTGAGTCCAGGAGTTCAAGACCTGTCTGGGCAACATAGTGAGACCCTGTCTCTACTAAAAGGGAAAACTATCCCAGTGTGGTGACATGCACTCGGGAAGCTGAGGCAGGAGCACCCCGCGCGCCGAGGCTGCAGTGAGCCAGGACTGCACCACTGGACTCCAGCCTGAGTGACAGAGCAAGACCCTATCTCAAAGAAAACAACAAAAAACTAACAACAAAAGAAATCTCAGCGTCCATGTGGAAGCAGCTGACGAGAAGACATCCCCGTCAGCAGGTGTGTGGCACAGGGGGAGGCAGGCACAGCGGGATGAGAGGGCAGGCCCTCCCAGCATGGCAAAGGCAGCGGTGATTTGGAGTGACTGCACGTGGTGGTGGGGAGGACAGGTGAATGGCAGTGCATGGTGTTTGAGGGGGTCAGGATGGCGGCAGGAATGCTTTTTCCTAAATGGAGTGCTCCGCTTGAACACGCATGTGCTTTATAAATGGAAGCACTGATTCACGCACAGAACGGGACTCATTTTCCCGGGGCATCTGCTGGGAGGTGGGCCAGGTTGCAGGGATCAGCCCTCGGGGTGACGGCGTCAGCTGAGCTACTTGGTGCCAGTCCTCGGGGAGAGGCGGACGGGGGGGCCGACGTCCATACCCCAGGAGAGCCCGGGAAAGGCCGCCACAGCCCCATCCTATTTTCTTCTCTGCTCTACTTGCAACATGGCATTCGCTGTGCATTAAACGATAAACCGCTTCGGGCCACGGGGCCAGTCTGCTTCCCTCTTCCTCGTTCACGCTCCCCCAGAAATCACAGAGCTCACTGTAGCCTATATTGATTTTGGCACATGCCACTTTTTCAAAGGCCACACTGAATGTCTGGTGCCAGCACTCCGCCACCAGGCACTTGAGAGGACACAGAGACGGCACCCTCCCTGTGCCCGGAGCCCACCCCACCACTCCCGGCCTGGCTGGGAAGCCCACCCACACAAGACGAGTCAAGTGAGGGCTCCAGTTGTGCCTGAAGGGTCATGGGCACTGCGAGAGGCTCTCACTCAAAGACTTCAAGCTTCAGTTCCACTGGAGGGTGAGGCTCAGAAACAGCACTCACTCAGCAGCAGCAGTGGGCCCGGACAGCAGCAGATGAGGGGCTGCACCTGGGGGGAGGAGGGCAGCACAGGTGCTTCTCCAGCACCAACTCCCCGCGGGCGGGCACCAGGGCCTCAGTACAGACTCACTCGGCAGCTCCTGGCTGGCTCCCCCGGGCAGGGTTCCAGGAACCATCTCGTGTCCCTGGCTACACAGAGGACTCAGCCCCACAAGGGATTTCACGCGGGAACAATGTCTGCTTTGTTGCTGAGAGCTCACACTCATGGGATTTCTAGTTTCAGCCTCCTGGGGCTTTGTTTGTTTTGAACAGAGTGAAGAAAAGTGGTCTTCGGAAGGTTCCAGAAACAACCAGGCTCCCACGAGAAGCCTAAACCCGGAGGAAGCTCTGGCTTTCATGAGAGGGTGCTGTAGGTTAAGTCTGGCCTGGAGCAGGGCTGTGGCTCCATCCATCACTCCAACCGGTTTCCAATGCCTCCAGCAAAGTGGGCAGAACAGCTGCTGGGGAAGGAGCGCCCGCCCTGCACGGGGATGATCACCCGCCAAGAAAGGCGTCACACAGGCAGTGAGGCAGGGTCCGGCCGGGTGCAGGAGGCTCCCGTGTGGCTGATGAGAGCCTCCGAATATGAGTAGCACCGGCAGGAGGGTGGATCCAGGAGAAAGGAAACAGAAATGGACCCCTTGTGGGCACCCCTCTGGCTGCAGGCCAGTCCGCAATGGCTCACTTCATAAGTGGTGTTTGTGCCCCCTGACAGGTGGGACCCCAAGGCTCAGACCTTCAGACCCTTGCTCAAAAGCACAGAGTGAATGGGGAGGGGGACGTGATTCTGACCCATGCCAGGAAGAATGTGGCCAGGCTGCTCCCATGCAGCACTGCCTGCTGGCCGAATGCCCACCGCGAATTTGACGTGCAGGTGCAAATCAGCGTAGTACCAGGCAGTTGGTGGCACGCCCAATGCCAGCATTCCAGGGCTTCCATCCAGCAGGTTCCAAGGCACAAGGCTGGGTGCCCCCAGGACACTGGCTCTGCCCTCACTGGCTCTGGAGTCCGACCCTTCAGTTCCCATCTGTAAACTGGGATTAAGCAAAACCCTCCTCATGACTAGGAGGGAGCAGTGGGGCTCCCGGGGCGGCCGGTGTCCTCCATCTCCTCCACCTGCAGGTTCCGAGCTGTGTTCCGTGTGAGCGCATGGGACACATGCCCTCTGCACAAGTGTGCCATCCATCAACAAAGATGCTCACAGTGCTGTCTGCTGCAAGGCTGCAAGAGAACTACAGGAAACTCGCCTAGAGACCCTAACACAGTGCCTGGCACACGGTAACATTGGGAAGTCGTAAAACACCTCCCAGTGGGCGTCCAGAGTGCTGGGCTTCCCCACAGGCAGGAGGTGTCCTTAGACATGCATCACGTGAGGGTCAGTGCCCGACATGAGCCATTTCCTCTGACTTCCTGATTCAGACCCTTAGGTCTGCGGTCTGAAACCCACACGGGGCGCTCTCCCAGTCCCCACAACCCTCCCTCTAGTATCAATAAGCAAGAACAGCAAGTAAAGGGATCAAATGGCTAAGACCCTGCAGCCTGAGCATAGGTCCACTGGCCGTGCTTACGGGGTTCTCCACCACTGAGAGGTTAATACTGAGAAATGCTGCGCCCAGGGGCTCAAAAGGTCTGGCCAAGAGACCCAAAATAGAAAAGCCACCCCAGAAAATACCCAGTGTAGGCGGGGCACAGTAGCTCACACCTGTAATCCCAGCACTTTGGGAGGCTGAGGCCAGCAGATCACCTGAGGTCAGGAGTTCGAGACCAGCCTGGCCAACATGGTAAAATCCCATCTCTACTAAAAATACTAAAAACAAAAAACCAAAAAAACAAAACAAAAAAAACATATATATATATATATCTGGGCATGGTGGCAGACGCCTGTAATCCCAGCTACTCAGGAGGTTGAGGCATGAGAATCACTTGAATCTGAGAGGTGGGAGGCAGAGGTTGCATTCAGTGAGCTAAGACTGCACCATTGCACTCCAGCCTGGGCGACAGAGAATCCTTCTCAAACAAACAAATAACAACAACAAGATGGGACTCTGCCCCTCAACCACTTTCCACCACAATTGTGAGGCCTCCCCAGCCGTCCATTAAACCTGTTTTTCATTATAAATTATGCCAGGCGCAGTGGCTCACGCCTGTAATCCCAGTACTTTGGGAGACCGAGGCACATGGATCACCTGAGGTTGGGAGTTCGAGACCAGCCTGACCAACATGGAAAAACTCCATCTCTACTAAAAGTACAAAATTAGCTGGGTGTGGTGGCACACACCTGTAATCCCAGCTATTCGGGAGGCTGAGGAAGGAGAATCGCTTGAACCCGAGAAGCAGAGGTTGTGGTGAGCAAAGATTGCACCATTGCGCTCCAGCCTGGGCAACAGCAGTGAAACTCTGTCTCAACATAAATAAATAACTCAGTCGGGTAATCAGCAGTGTCGTTATTAGCAGCCTGAGAATGGGCTAATACAACGTCTCAGGAGAGACAGGGAGCCAGGCCCTGCACGTGGACTCCACCCTCCCAGCCCAAGGTCTGTTTGTCTGCAAAGCCAAACAGATGGCCAAATCTAACTACATGATGGAATCAAGCGAAACCCACTTGTGTGCTTTGCAAACCAACAGAAACACAAGCTGCTGACAGCCAACTGGGACGAGACCGGGAGAAACGTCGGGGAAGCAACGGGGACCCAGCACAGACACGAAATGAACCAGAGGAAGAAAGGTGGCACGCAAGCCTCAGGCGGTCTCCAAGCTGCATGAAAACACATCACAATTAAAAGAAGGAACGCCCCAAGAATGCTTTATGCCTGGGAGGACAAAAATAAGAGAGAACACCTACCAAACAAATACAAGAGTATTTTCAAAAGGAGAGAGTGCGGGGCTATGGGAACAAACGAAAAGGCGAAAGAGCATGACTAGAGTAAATTAGAAACTATGAGGAATAGCACGGGCCCTCCTGAAAATATGACAATTAAAGGCTCAAGAAAATCATGGCAGGCCAGGCGCGGTGGTTCACACCTGTAATCCTAGCACTGTGGGAGGTGGATCACCCGAGGTTGGGAGTTCGAGACCAGCCTGGCCAACATGGCAAAACCCCATCTCTATTAAAAATACAAAAAATTAGCCAGGCGTGGTGGTGCATGCCTGTAATCCCAGCTACTCGGGAGGCTGAGGCAGGAGAATCACTTGAACCCGGGAGGTGGAGGTTGCAGTGAGCCGAGATCGCGCCACTGCACTCCAGCACAGGTGACAGAGGGAGATTCTGTCTCAAAAAATAGATAAATAAAAGAAAAAAGAAAGAAAATCACCGTTAGCAAACAGAAAAATGCCAAGCAATTCAAGTAATTAGAGGAAAAGATAACAGATAAGAACAAGGAAAATCCAATATAGGAATAATTACTATTTCTAAAATAAAGGACTCAACCGATAACACAGAAAAAATAACAAAATACAGGAAAACATCCTTAAAATGAGCACATCCTTAAACAGAATCTGAAGTTTTTCTAGGAAAAACCAAGAATGTCCAACACCTAACACTTCCTGGTCTAGCAGCAGGAGTCACTTCTTTAGGAATCTAGTCAAAAAAAAAAAAAAAAAAAAACCAATGTCACCTATAAGACGGGAAAAAATCTTGCGGCCTCAGATGTATCCAAAGCAATGTTTAGGGTAAGAAGACAATCAAACAGCACACCACAGAGGGGAATTGTGACTCAAAAACACAGAGGAGGTCGGGCACGGTGGCTCACGCCTGTAATCTCAACCCCAAGAAGACAATCAAACAGCATCCTCTAGAGGGGAATTGTGACTCAAAAACAGAGGAAGTCAGGCACAGTGGCTCATGCCTGTAATCTCAACCCCAAGAAGACAATCAAACAGCATCCCTCAGAGGGGAATTGTGACTCAAAAACAGAGGAGGTCAGGCACAGTGGCTCACGCCTGTAATCCCAACCCTTCGGGAGGCCGAAGCAGGCGGTTTACCTGAGGTCAGGAGTTCAAGACCAGCCTCGCAACATGGTGAAACCCAGTCTCTACTAAAAATACAAAAAAATTAGCCCAGCATGGTGGCAGGTGCTTGTAATCCCAGCTACTTGGGAGGCTAAGGCAGGAGAATCACCTGAACCCGGGAGGCGGAGGTTGTAGTGAGCCAAGATCGTGATATTACACTCCAGCCTGGGCGACAGAGTAAGACTCCATCTCAAAAGCAAAAACAAAAACCAAAATACAGTGGAAAAGAGCTTTAAATCCAAAGGAAACAACCTGACACTTTCAAAATACAGTCAATCCTCATTATTCATGAATTCTGTATCAGGGATGCGCCTACTTGCTAAAATTTATTTGTATCCCCAAAATCAATGCTTTTCGCACAAAACAGCCAAAGGTTTCAGTTGCCCGATGCAGGGGTTCCCACAGGAGGGTGAACAAGGCAACGAAACAAAAGTCAAAGGAAAATGCCTAGAGTACATTAAGAACTTACAAGGAATAGAACGGGTCCAACTAATAACACAACAATTAAAGGCTCAGAAAATCATGGCAGGCCAGGCACAGGGGTCGGACTTCTTGTCTTGGCCCTCATCTTGCAAACAAGTGTCCGACTGCAGCCCACGGAGTGCCACGGTTCTCACTCTGTGCTTTTTGTTGGTTATTTTGCCATTTAAGAGGGGCCCCCGGCCGGGCGCGGTGATTCATGCCTGTAATCCCAGAACTTTGGGAGGCCAAGGCGGGAGGATCACCAAGTCAAGAGATTGAGACCATTCTGGCCAACATGGTGAGACCCCATCTCTACTAAAAAATGCAAAAATTAGCTGGGCGTGGTGGTGCACGCCTGTAGTCCCAGCTACTTGGGAAGCTGAGGCAGGAGAATCACTTGAATCTGGGAGGCGGATTTTGCAGTGAGCCGAGATCGCACCACAGCACTCCAGCCTGGCGACAGAGCAAGACTCCATCTCAAAAAAAAAAAAAAGAGAGAGAGAGCAGAGGGCTGAAGTGCTGTCTACTTGTTCCCAAGGCAAGAGGGTGGTGATGAGCCTTACAGAGAAAATGTGTCAGAGAGGCTGCACGGAGGCGTGCATGACAGCACTGTGAGGTCAGTGTTAACGAATCCACACTGCATATTACATCAGGCATCTTTAAACAGCAACACCCATAAAATAAGATTGTGTATTGACCTGCAGTCAAACATGTGGCTGGAGGTCTGTAGGAATGAAACACTGCACTTCCTCTGCGAGCAACAGCCAAGGAGTCACGCATTCAGCATCTGTGGCAACGTTTTAGAACACAAGGACCACTGATAATGAGCATCGACCGCGCATTCACTGAGAAAGCACTGCCCTCAGGAACTCTTCCTAAGAAAACCCACTGAACAAGGAATTCCATCCAATCAAAGGAAAAACCACCACCAAAAAAGGATCTGCCAAAGAAAAGGCCGCTGCAAAGGCAGGTGATGGCACTAACCCCTGCAAGAGAGATGGTGTGGCTCCACGCCCGGGGGCACGGTGGACAGTAAGTGTGAGGGACAGTCGCAGCGTGCACAAGTCACTGTCCACACCCAACAAGACTCAGGAGGTCGGAGGGAGCGCGTGTGCGCAGACGTGCATGCACCCATGCACACATAACCAGCTCCTCATTCACCAAACTGATGCCCTCTTCTTCCGAGGCTCAGACATCGACAGCATTTCCCAGCCTGCTCTGCAATCAGGCGCAACCTCCTCATGAAGCCAGGGAAGGTGATGTGTCCTACAAGTTCTGTCTCTTCCCTCTCTCATCTTCTGGGCAGACACAGAGGACCCCGTGGGGGATTCCAAGCTCCAGGAAATAGCCCAGCTAGTGAATGGAAGGAGGCTGGGTCCCTGAATGTCTGAATGGATCAGAACTTCTCACCTCTCCATCCTGCCAACCCAGGTGGACTGAGAAGACAGAAAAAAATAAGACATCTATGTGTTAAGTGTCTGAGATTTAAAGGCCTTTTACTATAGCAATGAGCTTAATTTACCCCTAAGCAAAATAGGAAAAGGGCAATGAGAAAGGGAAAAAACTAATAAAAAAACAAAAATTCCTGCTTTCCAGGGTTTCATAATCGCTTCTTTTAACCTCACAGATTTGGATGGAAAAAGCCTCTTGTGACAAAGGAAAAGCATTTCCTTCACCACCTTTCTCTCCTCTTACAGTCAAATAAAGTAACATGGACGATGCTCGCTTCTTAATAGCGTGTGTTCTGAGCTGACACTTACCCCAGTATTTCTATCCATATGCACATCCACCCATGGCCTGTAATCCTGCAGATGGGCATGTTGGAATGGGGTCAGCAAGTGTTGATGATGGGACCACCATTGCTGAGCCCAGGATTTGTGCTTTCCTGCCTTACTTGAACTTTTTATAACCAAAATTTATAGCTGTTACAAGAGGCATTAAATAACACAGAAGAAGGAACCCCAAAACACCACATCTATCCTCCTGACAGCCTTTGTACTGCCAGGGCAGCCCCTGGGCCCGTGGCATGGCCGGATTAGCTCTGGGCATCAGGTCACCCTGAGCTTCCCCTCCACGGGTATCAAATCTTTTAGCTTCCCTGGGCCACACTGGAAGAATAACTGTCTTCAGCTACACATGAAATACACAAACACTAAAGAGAAATGATGACCTAAAAAGAAAAAAAAAAGTTGCAAGAAAACCCTCAGAATGTTTAAAGGGTTTACACATTTGTGTTAGGCTGCAGTCAAAGCTGTCCCAGGCTGCATGTGGCCCATGGTTCTCGGGTTGGACATGCTTGACCCGGACGGTGAAGCCACGTGGCTGATCTCATTCCTAGAGGGAATGTGTTGGCACATCAGCCCCTCAGCTCAGCTCACATCTCTCCTAGAGGGAGTAGGGCTGGGGATGGTCTGAGCAGAGGATCCCTGCTGGGCTGCAAGCTGCTGGCACCAGGGAAAGAGGAGACATACATTTAGCCCTCACTGAGGACCAAGCCCTGGGAGGTGCTACACTCAGGGCATCTCAGCTCCTCCACAGTGCCAGGAGCGAGGACCTGGGCGTGCACCAAGTGAGGCACCAACTACACTCCGCCAGGGGGCAGCACAAGGCTCCCTGAACTCCAGCACTTGGACCCCCCTTGCCCATCGTGGCCGGGGCCAGGAGACTATCCTCAGAAGTCGAGGTGGACGCAGAGCACAGGGCTCACATCCTCAAGTACCTGCAGTAGCCGACACCAGCAGCCCACCTCTCCCCATTCCTTTCACCCAAAGCTAAAATGAGAAGGGTCCTCCCAGCTCTCTGGGGTCCCGGGAGAGCCTTCTGGAAAGCACAGGTGAAGCCCGTCAGGGGCCTCCCCCAGATGCCCCTCTGAGTCCTAACTCTTCGGTGTCCAACATGCCTACTCCACAGCAAAAGGGCTTTGGACCACCTGCCCCTGCTACTGCCACCCCCACCCGCACTCTCCGGTGGACAGACGGCATGTGAAAGGTCTCAGGCCAACCTGACGAGGTGCCATCATGTCTGCTCCATGCTTCCAGCTCTGTCCCATGCCTCCGATTTGAGACCACACGTGGCACAGGCCCCAACATGAGCAAGAGGGAATGGGGCCGGGCAACTGGCCCCCAGCATGCTCTGGTGGATTGGACAGCAGATGAAGCCACACTCCGTCCTCTGCACACGGAGGTCCGCTGTACACAAAGCCCAGTCCTCACGGGCCAACCTTCTAGCAGGAGGCAAACCCAACCACAGGGACCCCCAGGCATAAGGACAGACGTTCAGGGCACAGCCAGCATGGGCCAGGACAGCCTGAGGGCTCTGGGGGCCACAGGAATGATACTGGGCCCAGGGCTGGAGGGACAGGAGGAGGCAGACAGCAGCCACGTGGGGAGGGGTGCTCAGAGCTGCACCCCCTGGAAGTGGGGAAGCATGGGACACTGGGCCTCTGGCATGGTGGAGTCAGGTACCAGGGAAAAGCAGGGTCAGGCCTGAGAGCCTCCTGCACTTGGTGCTAGAAGCCAGCTACGGGTGCACCTGCCACCTGGGTTTCCTCTGCAAGGTTGTGAAACACCCCTTTCCATCTCTGGGCCCCTGGCCTGGATGTCTGGCACATAGTAGGTGCTCAGTGAATGTCTGTGGATGGAGGTGGAGACAGTGACAGTGGCAATAAGGAGGGGAGGCAGCCAGGAGGAGAGGCAGGGGAGGCAGGGGAGGCAGGCCCAGCAGGGAGCCTGGGGGGACGGGGGCAGAAGTTTGGAGCAAGGAAGGAGCACGGTGTGCCCGGAGCAATCGGGACCGCGGGTCCAGGAAAGACCAGAGCAGCACTCTGGCGTTCAAGCCACAGGTGACATCATCCAGATGTGAACCAAAGGGGAGACCACGGGGCTCACCGTCTGCTGCAGGTCATGGATGACGACACGGATCACCAGCGTGTTGCCCTGGCTCTCCTCCATCCTGGCGCTGCCCGGCTTCTCCGCAGTGGCCCGGATCGTGTCGTAGATAGTCTCTTCTTTGGAGCTGTCTGACTCCGACCCCACGGAGTAGTCGGAGAAGCTCTGGGCCATCTCGTCCTCACTGGACGTCGGGCTGCGCGGCATGGCTGCCTGTGTCTTCAAGGCGGAGAGAAGGAAGATGAAGAAGAGGAAATGTGAAAATGAGAGAAAACCTAGGGGCACGGTGGGCATTGGCACTGGAACACACATGGGCTGGGTGTCACAGTCCGTGTCTGCCAGTGTGACCGCCAGCCGAGGGCCCTTTGGGTAGACACATACCGATCCCAGAGGGCGGCCAGAAGTCGACACCACCTGCTCCTCCCGGGAGCCTGAGCCAGAGGTGGCAGCCAGGACCCAGGAAAACCCCACAAGATCTGGTACCGGCGCCGTGAAACCCGGCTTTCAAAAGGAACCTGGGCTAGCCATGGGGATGACCTCGGCTTACAAAGATGCAGCAGAGAGCCATGGGGCTGTCCAAGCTGCCCCAGGTAAGAAAAAGGACTGCCTTTTGTTTCCCTTTGAGGACAGAGCTGCAGGAGAGGAAGAAACCCCAGCTTCAGGTCAGAATGGCAGCAAGTTCACGTTGTAATAACCCCCTCTGCTTCAAACACAGAGCAATCATAGGTACCACATACAAACAGAACAAAAGCCAGAGCCAGGCTCACAGATGAGAGAATCTCTCGGACCAGGACGGGAGCAGAACCCAATGCCATCAGCAGACTGCAGCCAGCAGACTCGGGGGTCCCCAAGAGGCAGGGCAGCTGAGAGTGCAGCTTCCTCAAGGCCAAGTGCAATAGAAATCACCCCACAAAGAGCCAGGTCAGGTTGCCAATGACCACCTTAGACCAAGGTTTTTTTTTTTTTTTTTTTTTTTTTTTTTAGACAGAGCCTAACTATGCTGCCAGGCTAGAGTGCAGTGGTGTGATCCCGGCTTACCGCAACCTCTGCCTCCTGGGTTCAAGCAATTCTCCTGCCTCAGCCTCCTGAGTAGCTGGGACTATAGGTGCCTGCCACCATGCCAAGCTAATTTTTGTATTTTTAGTAGAGACAGGGTTTCACCACGTTGCCAGGATGGTCTTTATCTCTTGACCTTGTGATCTGCCTTCGTCGGCCTCCCAAAGTGCTGGGATTACAGGTGTGAGCCACCGTACCTGGCCAACCAAGGCCTTTAAGAAGGACAGACCGAGCTCTGGGAGCAGCCATCCACTATTTGGTGACAGGATGTATGACACCCCCCACCTCTGCAGGGCAGGAGTGCAGAAAGGGTTGGATAAAAGTTGGCTTGAATTGGGGACGTGGGGACCTGGTGGAGGAGATGCCATGCTGAACCAGCAATTCTACCTCCAGGCACATCCTGTCGAGAAGGGCAAGGCCACGGGCCCACGGAAAGACACGTAAGATCATTCCCTACCAAAGCAGCCAGTGGAAATGCACAGTCACCCAGGGACCACTTGATCAAGCTGTGACCTCTTCATTCCTACGCAATCCACAGCTGTGACAATGAATGAACCCAAGCCACATGTGGATGATCCCCAAAGCATAACACTGCAAAAGGAAGGCAATTTGCATGAGGAGTCAAACCACAGACGATCATTTCCAGATAAAGGCTGGAAAGATGCCAGAGTCCTACAGATGAAACATGGAACATGGGGACTTTCACCCTGCGAATGGCACAGAAGCAGTCCAACGGAAAGGCACACGCCCAACGCAGGAGAGCAGTTCCCTGTCAGAGGAAGACAGGGTGGGTCGCGCCAGCCACGCTGCACATGGAACCACGCACTTCCTGAAAGCAGTTCCAGCAACTACAGCACAATGTCAAACTCGACACAGCTGAGGACACAAAAGTTTGCCATATTATTCTCTTGGTTGGAAATCATTCACAAGGAGCAAGAAAGGAGTGCAGGGGGCAGAAGAGGCCGCCCCCCAAAATATGCCACCTGGGCATAAGGACCATCCTGAGCTGAAGATGACGGAGAAGCAGGTGTGAGGACAGCCTGCTGCCTTCCCCGCCGCCTCTGTGCCTCAAAGCAAGACGTAAATTCAGACGGAGTGCCCACCCCCACCACACCAGGAAGGACAAAAGTCCATCACTGGAGACAGCTTTAGACCCTTGTCAGCCCCGCCCTGGAGGAACCTACGGAGCCGACTTTACCAACAGACCAGCCTTCAGCTGCGTTTCCTTCCTGCGGACTGACCGCCCCACAATCTGCCCTCCAGGAACTCACAGTCCTTGCCCTTTGTCTCATCCCTTCTCTTCAGATGTACCCCTCTTGCGCTGAGGCGCTATCCAAGCCCGAGCTCTAGCCACCTTTTGAGATCTCTTCGTGGACTGGTGCTGCGTGAGTTCACAAATTGTCTTTCTCTTGCGACTCTGTCTTACATCAACTCAATTTCAGGGCCCCAGATAGAGAACCTAGGAGGGTAGTAGGAAAAGGAATTTCTCCTCTGCAGGAGGAAGGGATTGGAAGAAAGAGAGGAGGGGAGGGAGATGGATGGATGGACGGACGGACGGACGGATGGACGGACGGACGGACGGATGGACGGACGGACGGACAGCTGACTGTGTGGGTAGGCAAGAGTGAGAAAAGAAGGGAGGGCAGGAGAAAAGTAGGGAAGGAGGGAGAAAAGAAGGGAAGAAAGAAAGGAGGGAGAGGAAGGGAGAGAAGGAGAAGAAGGGAGGGGGGAGAGAGGGAGAGAAAGGGAGGGAGGGAGAGGAAGGAGGGGAGGGAGAGGAGAGAGGGAGGGAGAGGAAAAGGGAGAGAGGTAGAGGGAAAGGGAGGGAGGGATGCCCCAATTATTTGCATGTCCCAAATAACTGCACAGGACATACTTATACTAACAAACTCTCTGCTGTTCATCTGAAATTCAGGCAGAACTGGGTGCACTGCATTTTATCTGGCAACACCACAGGAGAGCCGTGGAGTGGCGGCGGGGAAGCTGTGTTGGGTTCTCTAGCCTGGTGAAGACAAGCACGGTCTGGAGGCTCCGCGGAGAATCAAACACCAAGATATCTGGAGATATCAGGTAGATATGTCAGATTTGGGGCAAAAACATGAAATGTCTAAATTACAAAGTCACTGATTTTTTTGTTTTTTATTGAGACAGTCTCACTCTGTCACCCAACCTGGAGTACAGGGTGCAATCTCGGCTCACTGCAACCTCCGCCTCCCAGGTTCAAGCCATTCTCCTGCCTCAGCCTCAAAAGTAGCTGGAATTACAGATGCCTGCCACCACGCCCGGCTAATTTATATATATATATATACACACACACACACATACACACACACACACATATATATAAATATATATTTATATATACATAGTTATATATTTATATATGTATATACATCAATATATATTTATATATGTATATACCCCCATATATTTATATATATTTATGTGTAAATATATATTCATACACACACATTTATAAATATATATTATATATATTTATATATGATACATACATATTTATATATAATATACACATATTTATATATTATATATATTATTTATATATTATATATATTATTATATATATTTATTATATATATTATTATATTATATATTATATATTATTTATATATTATATAAATATTTATATATATCTTTGTGTGTAAAATATAAATATATATTTATATATTTTTTTTTATTTATATATATATATATAAGAGAGAGAGAGACAGACAGAGAGACGTGTTTCACCATGTTGGCCAGGCTGGTCTCAAACTCCTGAACTCAAGTGATCCACCTGCCTCGGCCTCCCAAAGTGCTAGAATTACAGGCGTGAGCCACCACACCCAGCCAGAAATTCACAGTTTTTAAACAGATTACTTTGCAGGCTACATAGCACGTATCTACTGTTAGACCCGAGTCCAGGAACAAAACCAATGGCCCACAGCACCAAGGAGAGCGAGGAGGGGCCCCTGGGCCCCAGCTTCCGCTGCTGCCGGCGTCCATCTTCACCCACTAGGACCCCTGTGTCCCCCTGCTGCCGGCTCCGGGAGTGATGGTCACACCCAGGGGCATCTGCTCGCAAACCATGGTGCAGAAGGGCCCCGGTGCTGGGTCCGAAGAAGAACCAGGATTTCCTGCAGAAGCAGGGGAGCAGAGAGGAGGAGATGGCCGGGTCATAGCACCCGGGCTCTTTCCACAACCGTCCTGTGAACTCGAGGCCAGAGACCTGACCTGGAGGGCCCTGACCTTAGTAAGTGGCTTCCGTGACCTGATCGGCAGCTCCCCAGGAAGAGAAGACACTCGATCACTGCCTGACAACATTTAATTATTAACTCCCAGGAGAGCCACCGGGGCACACAGGGGATGCAAGTCCCATTTGCATCTCAGACAAACAACCAGGATGCTTTACTGCATGTCCCAAGTAACTGCACAGGGCACTCTGATACTAAAAAACTCTGTGTTCATCAGAAATTCAGGCAGAACTGGGTGCGCCGTATTTTATCTGGCAACACCATGGGAGAGCCGGAGGGGCTGTGTGGGCTTCTCTAGCCTGGTGAAGGCCAGCTTGGTCTGGAGGCTCCGCAGAGAGAATGAAAGCAAAGATGAAGGCGCGATCTGAAATCCTGGCTTCCCCAGGAAAAGTCAGGGCCAGGTCAGAGGAGGGGAAGGTTACTCACCACCCTGGGCCACTGTTTCCTGTGTAACCAATCTCTCAGGTGCGTGGTGTAGGGGGAGGCTATAAACCTCAGGTCGGTGAACTTCCATGACTCCTAGTGTGTGTTCCTCTCCTTGGCCCTGCTAGGGTAGCTACTAATGAGCAGAAGAGAAAATCATCACAAAGCACGTTCAAGGAAGACTCAGCATTTCGCTGCTAACTTGTTCCAAGAAAACCTAAAATCCTCAACTGGCTCATTCAACCTCTCATGCCTCTGACGAAAAGGTAGATAGACTTCTCGACTAATTATTTCAGCCACTGTGAAAATATGGAAGCTGACCTGGGAGAGAAGACACATAGTAAAAACAAACAAAAAACCTCACGGCCAGAGCTGACTTTGTCAAGGTTAGAGCTGCAAAACCTTGGTAAACACCTTTAAAAGTGCAAGAGTTCAGCCGGGCACGGTGGCTCACACCTATAATCCCAGCACTTTGGGAAGCCAAGGCGGGTGGATCATCCGAGGTCAGGAGTTCAAAACCAGTCTGGGTAACATGACAAAACCCCGTCTCTACTAAAAATACAAAAATTAGCTGGGTATGGTGGTGGGCGCCTATATTCCCAGCTACTCAGGAGGCTGAGGCAGGAGAATCGCTTGAACCTGGGAAGCAGAGGTTGCAGTGAGCCAAGATCCTGCCACTGCACTCCAACTTGGGCAACAGAGTGTGACTCTGTCTCCAAAAAAAAAAAAAAGCAAGAGTTTCCTCAGCTGAACTCTGGTTTCAAAGATACTTTTTCGCCAAAGAAAGAAAGGTTTTCATTTCTATGGAATCTCTGACAGACACCCTGTATGTTAAACACATAGAAACTGAGATTTTGTGACTACACATTTCATTTATTTTGTGCTTTCTTGTGCATAAAATGTGCTCGTCCTCAAGGCAGTGACACCCCTGAGGCTGCCCTGGTACCTTATACAGACATTTAAACTCGGGGTCAAGGTCACGGCTGCAGGACTGACAGCACTCCATGGGAACCTGTGGACTGGAATCGAATATTCGAAGAATCTAGGTTCCAACATGATGTTAGAAAATTGCCGTTCTATGAGCTGACATAAACATAGCGCTAAGAGCAAGCTCAAGGGGGTGGGCTTCGGGAAAGGGTGGTCCACCAGCCAGTGCAGAGCCAGCCAGATGTGAGGGAAGGGGAGGCCGGCCGGGGAGGGAGAGGAAGGCATAGCTGGCATCCTTCTGTTCATTTAACCTGCCGTTCTCCTCCCTGCACCTGCAAAACCCATCAGCTGAGAAGGAACTAGAGCATATCACATGGGCCCTGGCCAAGGGGGTGGACTGCTCTGGAAGCTTCTGTAAAAGCAGACCTTCTGACACAGTGCCCCAAATACTGGAGGGGCAGACCTCCCCACCCATGCTCCCAGAGGAGTGGACCTACCCCTCCCTGCTCCCAGAGGAGGGGTGAACCTATGCCCACATGCTCCCAGAGGATGGATGGACCTACGCCCCCCATGCTCCCAGATGGGTGGCCCTAACCCCCCACGCTTCCAAAGGAGTGGTGGATCTACCCCCACCGTGGTCCCAGAGGAAGAGTGGACCTACTCCCACAATGCTCGAAGAGGAGGAGTGGAACTACCCCACCCACACTCCCAGAGGGGTGGACCTATCCCCCCACGCTCTCAGAGGAGGGCTTGGACCTACCCCCTTGCCACACTCTCAACATAGAGAAGGCTCCGGCCCCCAGTACCTGAAGCAGAACCTGGCCGGGGAGGTCTGGGGATCCGACCACATCGATGCTGGGATTCAGTCCAGCAGCAGTTCTTCCAGGAGTCTTGCCTAGAAGCTGCCCCCCAAACCCGCCCTGCCCCACTACCCCTCAAAGCCTCCCAGAGAAGTGGCCTGTCCCACCTGCCCCAAGTAGAGTGATCATGGCTGTGGCCACGCAGAGCCATGTGGCCGCCCCATGTCATGGCTGTGCCCTCTGCCATGCGGCATCCAGGCGCCAACATGGTGTTAGTTCCACTGTGAGCTGAGCCGTGTCCCCGGCTCAAATCCCTACGTGGAAGTCCGAACCCCCAGGAGCTGGGAAAGGGACAGTATTGGAGACAGGGCCTTTGGAAAGGCAGTTAAGATTCCACAAGGTCTTACAGGTGGGCCCTAATCCAAGGACAGTGTCCTTGTCAGAAGAGGGGCTCTGGGCACAGGAGGAGCAGCTGGGGGTGCGTGTGCACAGGGGGGTGGTCACGGGGAGACACAGCCAGAAGGCAGCCATGGGCACGCCAAGGAGTGAGACCTCGGGGGGACCCAGCCCTGCAACAGCTTCATCTCAGACAAACGGCCTCCAAGAACGTGAGACCATCAGTGTCTGCTGTTCAGGCTGCCGGGTCTGCGGCGCTCTATGACAGCAGCCTGAGCCGACTCCTCCCGTCCCCGAGACCCTCCTGATGGGCTTGTGAAACAGATGCATGGAACAAACTGACTTCTGAGAAGAATCTCCATCTATACAGGTTTCCTGGGATTTCCCTCACAACCACCAAACAAAAACTCTGCCACCACCCCTCCTGGCATCTCTCTCTACCCCAGGTCAGAACCGACTGCCTACGGTACACAAGCTCCCCTTCCTCTCATCTCGGAGGGCCTGGAGGCCACGCCTGGCTCTTAACATCTAATTCCTTCCTAAGCTGCGCCTCCCGACTACAGCTCTGAGAACTAATTCCATTACACACACGCCCTCCAACCCTGCTCTGGACACATACATTTGGGAAACACAGCTGGATAGAACAAAAATACACAGGTCACTTTGCGCTGAATTCATTCCTAAGAGGGCTTTACATGGCAGTGTCTCAGAGAGAGTCAAAGGCAGTATTTCCCAAGTGCACCTGCCCCAGACATGTTCTGGAGCTGATGAACAGCCTCCCACCACAGAAAGAGAAGCTGTGGTCTGAACTGCCCGTGGGTCCTTCCTTGTTAGACTCAAGATCTTAGAAGCAGGAGCCAATCACATATCTACAAAGCATGGCCCACTGAGGCCAGCACCCTGCCAAGCATTATCACCTGAAAGACGCTGACAGCAGGAACTCAGCAGTGGTTCTCTAGCTAAAAGATAGAGGCTCTAGGGGTCTGGCGTGGTGGCTCACGCCTGTAATCCCAGCACTTTGGGAGGCCAAGGCCAAGGTGGGCAGATCACGAGATCAAGAGATCAAGACCATCCTGGCCAATATGGTGAAACCCCATCTCTACTAAAAATACAAAAATGAGCCGGGCGTAATGGTATGCACCTGTAGTCCCAGTTACTCGTGAGGCTGAGGCAGGAGAATCGCTTGAATCCAGGAGGTGGAGGTTGCAGTGAGCTGAGATGGTGCCACTGCACTCCAGCCTGGTGACAGAGTGAGACTCCATCTCAAAAAAATAAAAAAAGTCGCAGTGGCTCTAGGGATATAACAGCCCCTCTGCACCATCTCCTTAATGCCAAAACCTGTATCCTCAAATCAGAAAACAAGCTACTAATAAATCAGATGCCTGAATTAAAATAGTATGTCCACGTAAGAGCCCTACCTTAGATGAACTGCAATGCCTTGCCAGTGTGTTCCATTAAGATATTGGGGTATTCACGTCTCGAGAAGGACTGGTGAGAAGGTACCTTCATTAGGTAAGTTTATTTCACTTCCACGCCTCAGGATTCACGTGGGAGTGTGCTGTATTCTCAGTGGCACCAGTCACCGTACCACAAATGTGGTCTGCCACGCCTCAGCATTCATGTGGGAGTGTGCTGTTTTCTCAGTGGCACCGGTCACCATACCACAAATGTGCTCTGCACTTTCTTTCTTTGGCCAGACTCAAGGCAGCCTCCAACAGTCTCTCAGCTTCTGCTACAAATCCAGAGAGAACAGTCTGTCTGGCTTTCTAATTGGGCCTCAGTGGTTTTCTGTCCAGGCTGCTGTAAAGACCACATGATCTAAAGAAGTCTTCATTTTACAACAGGTTTCCATTTCAGTGTTCTTACAGCAGAATTCAAGGGGTTCTGGCCAGCCAGCATGAACCCACTCTTAGCCTGTTTGTGATACGCTGCCCTACCCAGCTCACAATTCTGCAGAAACCACTCACCGTGACCAGGAAGGAACCACTTGCCCAAGGTAAAAGGCTTCCTGGGGCTGGGCACGGTGGCTCACGCCTGTAATCCCAACGCTTTGAGAGGCCTAGGTGGGTGGATTACCTGAGGTCAGGAGCTCGAGACCAGGCTAGCCAACATGGTGAAACCCTGTCTCTACTAAAACTACAAAAATTAGCCAGGCATGGTGGCACATGCCTGTAATCCCAGCTACTCAGGAGGCTGAGGCAGGAGAATTGCTTGAACCAGGGGGGTGGAGGTTGCAGTGAGCCAAGATGGTGCCACTGCACTCCAGCCTGGGCGACAAGAACAAAAACTCTGTCTTAAAAAAAAAAAAAAAAAAAAAAAAGGCTTGCAGGGAGACAACCTACAGAGGAAGGAAACTAATCAAAACAATAGGTCAACAGGCCCCTCCTGGGACACTTCCCCACTGTGCAGCTCTCAAGTGTGGGTCCAGCAGGGACCAAAGGACCAGCCCCGGACAGCCTGGGGGCGGAGGGACACAAACCACCCCCAGTCATGATCAAACTCTTGGAAAACTGGGAATAAGAAGAGAATTTCCTAAACTTGAACAGAGCATCTACTCAAATATTGCAGTGACCATCAAAAATAAGTAAGCAAACATATAAGTGAATACACTGTTTACGGATTAAAAGGAGGGAAATCATTATTTTCAGATAATATGCTTCTATGAATAGAAAATCCAAGAAAATCTAAGGACAAATTAAATAATGTGTAACTATAAAACCAATAAAAAAGAAAAAAAAAGTCCAGCAAAATGCCAAATAAGAAGTTAATATACAAAAGTTAACTGAATTGTTACATTAGCAATAAACAATTGAAAAACATTCAAAAACACCATAATACTAACAACAAAAACCAAAGTTAACTAAAAAAAAATCTTAACACAGTATGTGTGAGACCTTTATGAAAAAGTAATACTATACAGCATTATCTTTTTGAATAAAAGAAAGAAATGAAGACCCAAATGAATGAAGAGCTATACAATGATCATGGACATCAGACTTTAATATCTTCAAGATGAAAATATTCCACAAAATATAAACTTGATGTAACTTCTAATAAAACCCTGATAGGACTGTTCATAGAACTTAACACTCTGATCTTAAAGCTCAAAGAAGAGAGAGAGCCAGATAAAACCAAGATAGTTCCCGAGACTAAGAGGACACTCATTCTACCAGATGCCAAGGCTTACCAAAAAAAGTTATAGTATGAAATCATATAAGGTTATGATATTACAAGAGTGGGGTCCTGATCCCATAGGACTAATGTCCCTATAAGAAAACAGTATGGTATTAGACAAAGACAAACAGATGGATTAAAAAAGCACAGAACCTTAGACTGGGCTTGTAAATATGTGACTCCCATATTTGGGAGTCACACTCCATATGTGAGTCCCATGTTGGGGAAAAGGGAAGAAGTAATAAACATATGAGGCTGACATTAGTAGGTATTTATATGGAAAAGTGGAGAAATAGAGCCCCATGCCACTCCAGACACATAAATCCATTCCAGATGCGATGACTACAGTAACATGAAAAGCAACACGACAAACCTCTAGAAGAAAAAATAAGAGGCAACGCCTTCACGTAAGGTCCCTTTACTAAAGACAGGGGATGCTGGCTGCTCAATAAATGCTGCTTTGTTACTGTGTCAGAAGATCACACAGACTTAGTGGATTAGAGCAACAGAAATGTACAGAGAGCTGGGTGCAATGGCTCACGCCTGGAATCTCAGCACTTTGGGACGCTGAGGTGGGTGGATCACCTGAGGTCAGGAGTTTGAGACCAGCCTGACCAACATGGTGATGGGGAAACAGAGCCGATGGGGAAAATGGTTGGGGAGGGCACTCTAACATAAGCCATTTTCTCCCCAGAGCCCTGGAGAAACCAGGAAAATCCCTGCTGTGTTATTTCAGCCCCAGCAATGATACCTTAAATCACAGTCCACATTGGCAGCCTTCATCCTTGGGCTGCTAAGCCTCCTGAGACATGTCTCTCCCCAAAGAAGATGGTTTCCAATAGAAACCAGTTGCTTCGAAACTGAAAACTAAGTTTGCAGACAGCCTTCTTTAAGAAGGTGGCTTTTGTTAACCAGAAATAAAATTCTAAGTCCACAACCAATTGAATGGATCCCCCACCCTGCTCTCAGCCAAGGGCATTCCAAAGTAAACTTGAAAAACTAGTTCAGGCCGTGATGGGAAGTGGGGATGGAACATGCCTCGTTACACCTGCCTCCCTTTGGAATTCAGGCACAACTGATCAGAATTAACATTAAGACATCTGAAGATGAACAAAATGGACTCTTTGTAGCAGTAAGATACCAAATTCCAACCTGACTCTGGCACACCATTGAATGAAAGATAGCACGCCCTGAAAGAAATCAAACTATTTTTTAACAAAATATATTTCTTTGACATATTTTGAAATGGCCCTGCAAAGCTGTCTCTTGTGGAGAAAATTTACAGTCTATAATCCCCTTCCCTTTCCAGGTCTCTTCCTGACCCAGGAGAGATTAACTAAGAGACTGGCATCGTTTTAGGTCTGTTAAGGGACATTTACCCTCTATTCTGCCTGAAGCCTGCTCCCTGTAAGCTTCTTCCACATAATAAGAACCTTGGTCTCCACAACCCCTTATCGTAACCCAGACATTGCTTTCTACTGATTCCAAGTCTTTCCATAATAACAACTCTTTCAACCAACTGCCAATCAGAAAATCTCTGAATCCACCTATGACCTGGAAACCCTCCCCTGACCTCACTTTAAGTCATCTCAGCTTTTTGGACTGAGCCGATGTACACCTTACACGTATTCATTGATGTCTGCCTGTAATTTCTACCTCCTAAAATGTATAAAATCAAGCTGTAACCCAACTACCTTGGACACATGTTCTCAGACCTCTTGGGGCTATAAAATGAGTCTTAGTGACTCCAATGTGGCTCATATAAACCCCTTTAAATATTTTAGAGAGTTTGACAGTTTTTCACTGGCATTTTCTTAGATACAGGAGGAGATGTCTTCATAGTCTGTCCACAGGCAGGGGAGCATCCTCAAATCTGGCAGACAGCGTGGAGACTCCCCAAGCCACTGCAGCAGGCTCTCCTTGCACTGAACAAGACACCCCTGTAGCATTTTCTGCGTTCTGTTCTGGAGCATCACACGATCTCAGTGGACACTTGGTGAATTAACCAATGAACTGGTAACAGCTTAAATGCCACTGTCTTACTCCACTTTTTGTTTCTATAACAAGATACCATAGGCTGAGTAATTTGTAAAGAAAAGAAGTGTATTTCTTATAGCTCTGGATGTCAGGAGGTCCAAGAGCAGAGCATGGCATCTAGTGAGGACCTTCCTGCTGCGTCATGAGGTGACAGAAGACATCACAGGGCAAGAGGGTGAGATCATGCATGTCAGCTCAGGTCTCTCTTTCTCTTCTAATGAAGCCATCCGTCCCATCGTGCGAACCCCATGATGATGACCTTATTTAATCCCATTAGCTCCCAAAGGCCCCAACTCCAATCAACATATGAATTTGGGGATTAAGCTTCCAACACATGAAATTTGAGGACCATGTTCAAACTAGAGCAGCCACCAACAGGAAACTAAGTAAATCATTATATAGTCACGTCAGGTAAAATTACAGAACAGTGAAGACAAATTAATATACACTGACATGTGACAATGAAATGGGGAAATGTCAACTTGCAAAAGAATAGATACGCCTGGGTGTGGTGGCTCATGCCTGTAATCCCAACACTTTGGGAGGCCAAGGCAGGTGGATCTTGAGGTCAGGAGATTGAGACTATCCTGGCTAACACGGTGAAACCCTGTTTCTACTAAAGAAAAAAAATACAAAAAATTAACCAGGCATGGTGGCATGAGCCTGTAGTCCTAGCTACTTGGGAGGCTGAGGCGGAAGAATCGCTTGAACCCAAGAGGCAGAGGTTGCAGAGGGCCGAGATTATACCACTGCACTCAAGCCTGGGCGACAGAGTAAGACTCTGTCTCAAAAAAAAAAAAAAAAAAAAGAATAGATGACTTATATAAACATTTTCATACATGAATTAAAAATATAGATGGCAATGGCTATCTTCACCTATTTATAGCCCAACTTCACAACAGTGGTGACTGCTTCGAAACAGGGAGAACTGATGAGCGTCAAGTGAGAGTTATTGCGAAATAAAAAATATAAATAAAGAAGCAAGTATGCAAATAGGGCAAAATCTTAAAATGCTTAATTCTGACGGTGAGTATAGAGTTATTGTGCTTTTCTACTTTTCTATGTTTGTAGTGTTTTTCATTAAAAATAAAAACTTTAGAAATGGGATGACTGTGGCACAGGGTCTGCCTGTAGTGGTCTTTCCTGTGCAAGCCCTTGATACATCAATCTATTCATTTTGGAAGCCAGACAGATGGGCTTGTGGGGGTATCCCAGTAGATGAGTACACAGCAGGCCATGCTGCTGCAGGCAGGCAGAGCTGATGCTTTTTGAGGGCTTCCTGCAAGCCAGTCTGCCAGCTAGGCCTTCGTTTTGGTCTGTCATCCTGCGAGAATGTGATAAGAGGGTGTTGTGACTTCTCCTTATCTGATAGATAAGGACACTTCTGACGCATCAGAGCCAGGAAGGGAGGCAGCCTGCCCTCATCCAAATTCAAGATTTTCCAGACAGTTTTCTTTCTCTTTTTTTTTGTTCCAGATGATTTTCAAAAGACAGTCTGCTTGTGCAAAAAGGAGCTCAATGCAAACTGCCCCAAAAGACTGCAGTGTGAGGTCTTGGAGAAGGGAAATTTGGACCAATTCACTCCCCATCCTTTCACGCAAATCACACATCCTCTTCAGCGGAGAGGCTGGAGGATAGACAGCAGAATCCAAATGCCTTCTATTGTGCATTTCTAAATTAATAGGCTTTAGTTTTTCTTTTATTGAGACAGAGTCTCACTCTGTCGCCAGGCTGGAGTGCAGTGGCACAATCTTGGCTCACTGCAACTTCTGCCTCCCAGGTTCAAGTGATTCTCCTGCCATAGACTCTGAGGTAGCTGGGATTACAGGCACACACTACCATGCCCTACTAATTTTTGTATTTTTAGTAGAGACAGCATTTCACCATGTTGGCCAGGATGGTCTCAATCTCTTGACCTCGTGATCCTCCCACCCAAAGTGCTGAGATTACAGGTATGAGCCTCCATGCCCAGCCCATTAGGCTTTATTTTTCTAGAGCAGGTTTAGGTTTATAGGAAACTGAGCTGATAGTACAGAGAGTTCCCACATACTCCCTCTGTTCTAGCTTAGTTAAAAAATACATCATTTTGTAACTCCTGGAGCGTCTCTTCCTTAGGTGCGCCTCACAGGCATTTTCTGTCTTGGACCTTGGCTGACAAGAAAATGAAGACCTGTAGTCTGATCTAGTTCCTAGTTTGTAGGCTGTCTGCTCTAACCTGTTGCATTTAGGATCTAAAATCAAGATACAACCCTCCCAGATGGCAATGGTGTCTAAACTGTCAGGTGCCCTGTGTTGGTTTCTCAGCCTCCCAGAGGCTGGCTTGGGTGCTTTTGGAGAGTTCTGGCTCCTGGGTTATCAACGCAAGGGAGGGGTGTGGCACTCAAGACAAGCCACCAAAATCATCCCCAAGTACAAGCCAAGTTCTTAAAATTCCAGTACCTGGCAGTGGAGGGCTGGGGGATTAACTGTCCATTGCGTATGAAACATCACAGCACACTGCATCTCAGCAGTGTCCTGTCTGGGCGGATGGGCTTTGGAATTAAACAGACCCAGCAACCTAGGCCACTGCAGAGGAGACAGAAGCACGGCTGGGTTCCCTTCCAGCTCCAGACCCAACACGCAGACCAGCCACAGAATAACCCAGCAGGACCCAATGTCTAGAGTGAGGGGCTGACTGCAGGGCGACCCACCTAAGGCATCTCCAGTTCACACAGGAGCCTCAGGGCAGCTGCTGTGCCTTCTAAACTGTGGGTTATCAAGAACGAAGTTAAATTACCATGTCTGGGAACATCACACAGTAAAATCTGAGAGCCCTGAGACCTCTATGCAGAGAGGACATGTCACAGGTAAACCAAGACGTACCTGTACATGAAACATTTTTCAAATCAAGGGTCAGAACTCTCGACAGCTTTCTGTGCTGCACCCAATTCCACCAAAAGCCAGCCTTGGGCATCTGCTGGGGGCCTAGGAGAGATGCCAAGTCCTTGAGTCTGAAGGGAGCTTTCCAGTCACCTGCTTGGGCGCGACCTTGACACCATGATGGGTGGGGCTGCGGTTATGCAGTCCTGCCACCGTCTGTAATGACAGCATTTAAGCTGGGGGTGGGTTCTTTTAATTCCTATTATTCCAGTGGTTGTGGGAACCCAGCTGTCTTTTGCACCCTTAACTTTAATTTTCTTGTCTTGTTTTCTTTCTATTTTTTTTTTGAGACGGAGTCTCACTGTGCCACCCAGGCTGGAGTGCAGTGGCAGGATCTCAGTTCCCTGCAGCCTCTGCTTCCCTGGTTCAAGCAATTCTCTTACCTCAGCCTTCCACGTAGCTGGGATTACAGGCATGTGCCACCACGCCCAGCTAATGTTGTATTTTTAGTAGAAACAGGATCTCACCATGTTGGCCTGGCTGGTCTTGAACTCCCGACCTCAAGCCATCCACCCGCCTTGGCCTCCCAAAGTGCTGAGATTACAGGCATGAGCCACTGCTCCCAGCCTCGTCTTGTTTTCTTAAGAAGAAATATTGTTCCCCTCTGGGGCTCCCAGAGAGAGAATCTCTTACAGGCCTCCCTGAGAGGTGCCCCCCAGGTATGTGTGCTGGTCCTCAGTTTATCTTGCTCCTAGGAAACCATGCTCGGCAGCAGCTCCACAGCCCTTAAGCCCCCACAGCATGAAAATGAAGCCCAAACGCCAGGCAGGAAAGCCGTTCTCACTTGTCTCTGCAAAGCCTGGGCAAACCCTACAGCGAGATCCTTCATCCAGAAATCTTCCTCCTTGGAACTCTCAGCCCTTGAGATCTGGATGCCAGGCGCTGCCTGGGGATCCGGGAATCATTCACCTTGAAATGCCCCCACGTGAAACGGGCTCAGTCAAGGTCGAGAACTGGTGACATCTTTTACGTTGCACTGTCACGTAACTGTTTCTCAGGAGCAGAGACACGTCTCAACCTCAAGCATCCCTCGTGTAATGCTTCCTGGCTGATCTCACAGTCCAGCCCCACCCACTTCTCAGGACCCGGTGCAGCCCGCACCCTCCATGAGCACTCCGCGGGCAGCCGTCTCCTCTGTCCTCTGCTGAGTGTGAGTGGAGGACAACTCTCCGACCTCCCGTGTGCTGCACAGACAGATGAAAGTGAGTGTCCGCATGCCCCCTGGCCTGGACTGGCACCGACAAGCACACGCTAGGGCTCGCCTGGTGTCAGCCCTTCCCTTGAAGGAGGCTCCTGCCAAACAAAGAGGCAGGAGTGATAGGACAGACGGGGGTTCCACAAATCAAAACCGCACAGGCCAAGCACCAAAGCAGGCAGCATCCAGGCACTGGGTCACCTCGCTTCGCCCTGTCACAGACGTCCTGGAACAAAAGTCCTGCAGCAGACAGTCCACGGGCTGCGCCACGGAGATGCTGGAAGCAGGCAGACAGGACTTCTGAGTGTGAAGAGAATTTTAGCAGTGGAAGTATCTAGGTAAGGACAGGCCAGGGAATTAACCGGACAGCAACTTCTTTCCAGACAGCAAGAATGCACAACAATGCTGCACTCCCCGGCATTACAAGACATGACTTTTCGTGGTTTCCTTTTTCTTTTTTTCCCTTTGGATGGAGTCTCACTCTGTTGGCAGGCTAGAGCGCAATGGTGTGATGTCAGCTCACTGCAACCTCCACCTCCCGGGTTCATGCGATTGTCCTGCCCCAGTCTCCCAAGTAGCTGGGATTACAGGCACGCAGTACCACACTCAGCCAATTTTTTGTATTTTTAGTAGAGACAAGGTTTCACTATGTTGGCCAGACAGGTCTTGAACTCCTGACCTCGTGATCCGCCCACCTCGGCCTCCCAAAGTGCTGGGATTACAGGTGTGAGCCACGGTGTGTGGCCCACACTTCTAATGGTAATCAATATTCACAACAGGGGCATGTAGCAAATCGGGACCATCTGACGACACTGTTAAAAGGTCAACTGAGGCACAGTAAGATACATAAAGAGTTAGTTTCAGCAAACAGTGATTTATGAAATCAGGAAGCACCAAACCGAAGGTATTTGGTTGGTGCAAAAGTAATTGTGGGTTTTGACATTTCTTTTAAATGGCAAAAACCCGCAATTACTTTTGCAGCAGGCTAACAGTGTCGGGCTCCACCACAGGGATGGATGGGGCAAGATCTGCGGGGTGAACGCAGACGCAGGGCAAAGGAAACGCACGGCAGTTCACAGTGATGTGGTTGCCTTACTGGCTTATCCCGTTGCAAAGTCCTTAGTTGAAGTTAATTGAAGGCTCCTGGCCGGCTGAGCTTGAGTTTCATTTTTTTTTTTTTAACATAGGCATTTATAAGAAATGGCGCGTTAGGTTTGACTCAGGTGGTACACATCAAGCAAGGCTGAGGTCACTTATGAGGTGTGACTGGCTTTGCTTCAGATTCTTTAGGTCTGGTTTCCTCTTTAACACATTTTAACAACATAAAACAATTCATGCGACGCCAAAACATGTACGCACATAAGTCTACACAGAACGTGTGTAACACCAGGCCAGGCGCACGTGGCTCATGGCTGTCATCCCAGCACTTTGGGAGGCCGAGGCGGGTGGCTCACCTGAAGTCAGTAGTTCAAGACCAGCCTGGCCAACACGGTAAAACCCGGTCTCTACTAAAAACACAAAAACCAGCCAAGGGTGGTGGTGGGTGCGTGTCATCTCAGCTACTCAGGAGGCTGAGGCAGGAGAATTGCGTGAACCCAGGGGGCAGAGGTGGCAGTGAGCCGAGATCACTCCGCTGCACTCCAGCCTGGGCGACAGAGGAAGACTCTGTCTGGACAAAAAAACAAACAAAAAAAAAGAATGTGCATAAAACCAGATACTGATTTTTGCATATCTGAGGAGAACTGTTATTTATGTTCATAAAAATATTTAGTGAGAGTAAATTTTCAGAAAACTAAATTTAAATGTTTCCATTTTATAGAAATCATTTTGATTCAAATTTTGAGGCCAGGAATTCAGGACTGCAGTGCCCCGTGACCCCACCTGTGAAGAGCCGCCGCATTCCAGTCTGGGCACAACTGCAAGACCCCATCTCTTTTTAAAAAATATATAATACTCATTAATTTTAACTTGTATTTTATTTTAGTAGAGATGAGGTTTCACCGTGTTGGCCAGGATGGTCTCAATCTCCTAAGCTCATGATCTGCCCACCCTGGCCTCCCAAAGTGCTGAGATTACAGGCATGAGCCACCGTGCCCGGCCCTAACTTTCAAATAGGAAACAAGTCGTGGGCTTCTGCTGATGCTCCTTGCCCAGACCCCAAATAGTAGGAGCCGGCCAGCAAGAGTGGGCGCTGAGGCAGGTATTGACTGTTCCCAACCTCCAAGGCCACATGGAGCTCGTGCTCAATGGGGTCTCCAGAGAGGCAAGGAGCTGGGAGGCTCCCAGGTTCCAGGAGGAAACAGCTATTTCTCCCAGGACAAGGGTCAGACCTTCACGCCTCTCAAATCGAGAGAGCTTTAGGAAATGCTTCGGCCCTCATCCTCCGGGGGTTCCTGCTGTCGCTGGCAGGGGGTGCACCAGTCAGCTGTGCTGCCATCACAGAACAGCAGGGCTGGCACTATGGCAGCAGAAATGTACGCGCTCACATTTTGGGGACTGGGCTTCCAAGATAAAGGTGCAGGACAATCTGGCTCCCGGTGAGGGTTCTTCCTGGCTTGCAGACGACCAGCTTCTGGCTGCTGTCAGCATGGCCTCGTCTTTTTGCACCCACAGGCAGAGAGTGAGCCTTCTGTTTTCTCTTCTGGGTGCACGATATTGGTCTGGGTTCTCCAGGGACACAGCATCAGCAGGAGACGTATACAGACACATGAGAGTGGTCTTGTCAGGGGGCTGACAGTCCCCACGACGAGGGAGGCTGAAAAGTCCTGCAACCGGGCCATCTGCAGGCCAGAGTCCGTCCCAAGGGCTGGGAGCAAGACTCAGTCCAGGTAAGAGGGCTCAGGACCGGGGAAGGTGATGGTATAATTCAGACCAAGGCCAAAGGCCAGAGACCCCGAGGGGAAGGAGGTGGCCACTGATGTAAGACCTGGAGTCCAAAGGCTTCGGAGTAGTCCAAAGACAGGAAAGGGTGAGTGTGCCCAGCCCAGCGGCTCCACGCCCTCACCCCTTCTCTGCGGCTATTCTCTCTGGACCCCTAGCAGGTTGGACGGGCCCACTCACAACCAGGGCAGATCCCTGCCTCCAGTCCCCTCGCATGTATGTGCTAATCCCCTTCGGAAACCCCACACAGATGCACCCATGACAATGCTTTACTGGGTTCCCAGGTGTTCCTTAGTAGGGTCGAAAGGACACCGAACATCAGCCCTCAGGGCACCAATCCCATCAGGTTAATCAGATTTATGCCTGTGACCTCCTTTAATCACCATCACTGCCTTGGAAGCCGCAACCCTCGGAGACAGTTGCGACAGGGTTATGGCTTCTGCAAAGGAATCCCTGAGGGGCCACAATCTAGTCCACCACCTGGGAAGGCCCAGCTCTGACCCTGAGACCCTGGGCCTGAGAGGCCTCCTCAGGGCAGCAGTGGGGCGACGGGACTGTGCCCCATAGCTGCCCAAGGGTTGAACAAGGTGGCAGACTTCACCACTCAGCCCATCCGTGGCACGCAGACCATGTCACCAAAAGGAGTGAATGACCGCTAGGATTTCCAACACAATGAATCCCATCTGGAGCAAGGGAAGCCCCCCGTCCTGCAGCTCCGTCCCTGACCTCACACAAGGAGGACTGCCCAAGGAGAGTGTCAACCTCAAGAACACAGGAGCCACAGGGAACCAGGTGCTTTCTCCTGGTACTTTATTTACTTAAAAGAAACCACTTGAGCATCATCTTCCCGTATTTCCAATGGCTTCTCGGGAAATGCTCCTGAGAGGGGAATAACCCCAAGGGCACATACACCCCCGTAAAGGCACTGCCCTATGAGAGAATGGTCAGACCGCCACCCAGGAAGCCTGCACAGTTTACTCCAGGGTGATGCCTGCCTCCTGCAGGTGCACAGTCTAGCCCGGCAGGTCAGGGCAGGCAGCAGCAGGTACACACGCAGTGACCGAGTCCCTGTGAGAACATGATAAAAAATGCATGAGCACAGCAAAGCCGCGTTCCTTCAAAGACACTCCCGAGGGCTGCATTTCAAAGTGTGCTGGCGTCCGGGGCTACTGAGCTGCTGGAGGCTGAGAAGCGGGCATCCCAGCCAGCACCCAACCCTGCTGCTGTGCCCGGTCGTCTCTGAGCAGGGAGAGGCAGAATGCCTTGCTTGATGAAGTGTCTTATAAAGCTATGACATTTATTTTTTCAAGCTCCTGGTCTTTTGTAGACTATTGAAGTCAATAACCACAAAAGGAAAATCTGTGTCACCCCTCAGGGAGGACAAGATGAAATGGACAAGAGGCACTGATTCCAGTGCAGGTTTCTCCTTCTGGCTGGGTCCACCACTGGAAGGCGTCTGTTGTTACCCTGCCTGTTTTTGAAGCAGATGTGAAGGATGAAGCTCTCGGGTGTGTCCGGGCAGGGTGGTTGCTGGGCTGGCCTCAGGACTGGCACCACTGGATGCAGTTGAGGTGTGAGTCCACCCTGCTGGAAATACCCGCCTGTCCAGCACACAAAGCTAATAGTGTTTTGAACCCTCTTCTTTGACCAGCCAGGCAAATGTCCTGCTAGAAAACATTCTTTCACATCCACAAGCTGGGAGGACTTCCACTACAACAATTTTAACTTCTGCCCAAAGAGTCGACTATTCCAGAACAGGCTGAAACTTCCCCAAGTGTACAGTTGTGAAGAGTGTCCTCTCAAACCCCATGTTCACCCAAACCTCAGAACGAGGTCTTCTTGGGAACAGGAGGGTCTCTGCAGATGTAATTAGTCAAGATGTGGTCATAGGAGGAGGATTGTGGGTCCTAAATCCAATGTCAGGTGTCTTTATAAGGAGGGGAAATGATACAGAGGCAAAGACAGAGAAGTGACCGGGTGAAGACCGAGGCAGAGACTGGACGATGAGGCCACAAGCCAAGAACACCTGAGGCTTCAAGAGGGGAGGAAGGACCCTCCTCCAGAGCCTCTGGAGTGAGCATGGTCCTGCGGATGCCCTGATGTTAGACTTCCGACCTCCAGCTTCTGTTGCTGTGAGTCACTGGTTTGCTTCCATCTGTTTTCAGTAGCCATGAAAACCCAATTCAGCAAGGATTCACAGTTAACGGAAGCAGCACAATTAAAAACTGCCGTCGATGGATTTCTCTTTGGAGGATACGTACACTTAAGTCTCATCCTGGCATCTTTGCAGAATGAAGAAACAATCATGCCGGGCGCGGTGGCTCACGCCTGTAATCCCAGCACTTTGGGAGGCTAAGGCGGGCGGATCACGAGGTCAAGAGATTGAGACCATCCCGGCCAACATGGTGAAACCCCGTCTCTACCAAAAATACAAAAATTAGCCAGGCGTGGTGGAGCGTGCACGCAGTCCCAGCTACTTGGGAGGCTGAGGCAGGAGAATCGCTTGAACCTAGGGGATGGAGGCTACGGTGAGCTGAGATCGTGCCACTGCACTCCAGCCTGGGCCACAGAGCAAGACTCCATGTCAAAAAAAAAAAAAAAAAAAAAAAATCGTGGCAGTAATCACCATTAACAAAGGCGCCTAGAAGCCACTGACTTAACACAGTATCTGCCACTAGAAATAACACAGGACTGGGCGCAGTGGCTCACACTTGTAATCCCTCTACTTTGGAAAGCCAAGGGGGGAGGATTGCTTGAGTCCAAGAGTTCGAGGCCAGCCAGACAACAGGGCCACACTGTGAGACCTCATTTCCATAAAAAGTCAAAGATTAGCTGAGTGTGGTGCTGACTGCCTGTGGTGCCAGCTACTGGGAGGCAGGAGAATTGCTTGAGCCCAGGAGGTCGAGGCTGCAGTGAGCTGTGATTGCACCACTGTACTCCACTTGGACAACAGGGTATGACCCTATCTCAGAAAAAGAAACCACCACAGACTTTGGGGGTCCACACGGGATGAGATTCCAATGCTGGGGCTCCCTGGGGAAGCAGCCCGGACACAGTGAACACACTCAGCTTTGTGCTCACCGTTTCTTCTGCCTGGAATTATCTCCTTGTCTCCCCTCCTCCTCTCCCAGTTTCCATGTCATGCTCTCAGATAAGCCTTCCCTGGTTACCTTTCTCCAGCTACAAAACACACACACACAGCGATCGCTTATCTGTATTTACCGTAGCAAGGGATTTTGCTAAATCTGTGCCTTATTTTCTGTGTCACTCCCAGGAGAGCAGGAGACAAAACCCATCATATTGGCCAATGCTTCCTCGGCACCTGGTCCGACGCAGCACAAGTGTGAAGAATGAGTAAATGAGCGGCAGCAGGTTCCCGGATGGACATGGGAACACCACAGCTCAGCACGACGGGTCACTCCAGGAAGTGCAGAGCTGATGATGCCTGAAACACAGAGGTGGCGTCCACACAAAACCAAGGCTGCTGCTGCTGGGTGGTCCTGTGGACACCGAAGCAGGAAGGCGAGTCTGTAAAGAGAGCAGGAGGAAGGGAAGAAAGAGAGAAGAGAGATGGAGAGAAGGGAGAGAAACAGATCAAGGCTGGAGAAACAGAAGTGGGGACAAAAAAGACACAGGGACAGAAACAGAGGCAGAGAAAGAGAGAGACAATGCTTCCAGCCAAGATGGAGGAAGGGGTGCTGGATTTAGCTTCCTACCAAAAAACGTTCAAAATATGTTTTAAAAAAAAACATACATTTTCAAAGTACAGGACAGGACGCGTGGGAGAGAGGAAACAACAAGGTGAGCCCTGTGGTGACTCCCAGCTTTCTGCCTCCCCAGAGTTTCCAGGCCAAGCTGCAAGCAAGAACCACCCAGGTGAGCTCCCAGAGTGGAGGCGATGGGGCTGAGAACACAGGAAGGCCAAGGGTGCTCCAGTTTGCAGGACAAAGAACAAGAGACGAGAGAAGGGAACAGAGCCTGGTAGAGCTCTGTCCCCTTATTGAGAATATGATGGACACAAGCATGTAACAAACCGTCTTAGGCTGGAGAAAGAACCACCCAAAAAAATTGGCAGAAACAATACATGTCAATTACACAGTCCAGGAACAGTGCTGTCCCCATCTCACCACTCATGGGGCAGTGAACACACAGAAGGGTTTCACCTCACTAGTAGGAAATAATCAGGCCTACTCCAAACATTGCCATCATCCCATCAAACAAGTATTTAAAGCAAGACCCAAAAGGATCAAGTCGTTTCTAAGTAACTTAGCTAAATCCCAGAAAAAAAGAGCTCAAGAATATGTTCAGAAATCCAAAACATACAGGCCCAACAAGATTAAATTCATATTTTGTAATGTTCAGCAATAGAAAATTCAATTAATAAAACAAAGAAATTAGCACACATGCAAAGAAGAAAATACGACCCATAATGAGGAAAATAGTCACCAGTCTAAACCAAGCCAAAATACAAATGTTATAATTAGCAGAGCATTCAAAATCATGTTAACTGCATTCTGTATGTTCAAAAAGAGCAGCGGCAACATGGAGGAAAATTAACTTTCAAAGATAAAAACTACAACATCTGAAGTGAAAAACACCCCGGGTATAATTAATGGCAAATTACACAACACACAGAAAGATTTGTGAACTTGAAGATAGAGCAATAGAAACTGTCTAACATAAAACACACACACACACACAAATAACACCAGCAAATTGTAATAAAAGAGCAGAGCATCAGTGAGCCATGAAACAACATCAAACAGCCTAATATGTACATAGTTGGAGTTTCTAAAAAAAAAAAAAAAAGGGGGGGGGTGGGAAACAGAACAAATATTTCTATTTTTGGCCAAAAGTTATCCAAATTTGATGAAAACCATAAACTCACAGCTTCATGAAGCTCAATGTAATCTAAGCAGAAGAATCATAAAGAAAATTACAGTAAGGCACAACATTACAAAATGACTCAAAACTAAAGGTAAGGAGAAAAATTTTTTTTTTTTTTTTGAGACAGAGTCTTGCTTTGTTGCCCAGGCTGGAGTGCAGTGGCGTGATCTCAGCTCACTGCAACCTCTGCCTCCTGGGTTCCAGCAATTCTCCTGCCTCAGCCTCCTGAGTGGCTGGGACTACAGGCGCCCGCCACCACACCCAGCTAATTTTTAGTATTTTTACTAAAAACAGGGTTTCACCATGTTAGTCAGGATGGTCTCGATCTCCTGACCTTGTGATCTGCCTGCCTTGGCCTCCCAAAGTGCTGGGATTAGAAAAAATCTGAAAAGCAGACTAGGGAAAGGAGACAAGTTACATCCAGAAAACAAATTTAAGAATGACAGCGGATTTCTTGATGGAAATGATTCAAGTAGCAGACCATGGACTGGTATCTTTAAACTAAAAAAGTCTAACTAGAATTATATAAGCAGTGAATGCATCTTTCAGAAATGAAGACAAAATGAAGACTTTTCAGACATACAGTGGCTGAAAGAATTCATGACCAGGAGATCCGTCCTACCAGAAATGTGAATGGAAAGTTGAGGCAGAAGAAAATGATACCAGATAAAAATATGAATTAGAAAAAAGAGTGAAGACAATCGGAAATGGTAACCACAAATGGATAGGTTATACAGTGTTGTGAATGTATTTAATACCACTGAATCATACATTCATGAAGGGTTAAGATGATAGATATTATGCTATGCATATTTTACCACAACTTAAGAAGAACTACGCTTTAAAAATAAAAACAAATGCAGGTAAAAAGTAACTGGATAGGAAAAAGCATACTAAATTAACATTAATCTGGCCAGGCACAGTGACTTACACCTGTCATCCCAGCACTCTGGGAGGCCGAGGCGGGTAGATCACTTGAGGACCAGAGCTCAAGACCAGCCTGGCCAACACGGTGAAACCCCGTCTCTACTAAAAATACAAAAATTAGTTGGGAGTGGTGGTGCACACCTGTAATCCCAGCTACTCAGGAGGCTGAGGCATGAGAGTCACTTGAATCTGGGGGGCAGAGGTTGAAGTGAGCTGAGATTGCACCACTGCACTCCAGCCTGGGTGACAGAATGACACTTCATCTAAAATGAATAAATAAATAAAGACTAAGTTAATATTAATCAAAAGAAAACTGGAGGGTTATAATTGTTTCCAAAAAACTGGATAAAAAGAAACATCCCAATGCATTCTGTAATGCCAATATTAGCCTGATACTAATAAGAAAACACAGGTCAACAGACTTCAGGACCACAGATGCAAAAAGTCAAAATAAAACAGCAAATCCAATACAACAATACGTGAAAATGGTAACATTTCATAACCAAGTGTGATCTTGGTTAGGAACTGGTCAAATTTCACATCTGAAATTAACTGTTGATTTAACATTTGAAAATCGAAGCAATTCACCATACTAACAGACAAAAACTAAAAACCCCATGACCATCTCAACAGTAGCAGAAAAAGCATTTCATAAAATTTAATATGGATTCAGGGGGAATAAACCCTTCAGCAAAGCAGGACTGGAAGGGAGCTTCCTTAGCCTGAGAAAAGGCATCTCTGAAAAACCCACAGCGTCCACCATACTTATATGGGAAGATGGAGAACCTTCTCCCTAAGATCAGGGACAAGACCGAAGCGCCCACTCTCACCCTTCTCCTCAGCAAGACGAGAAAAATAAAATGCGTCCAGAGTGAGACAGAAGAAATAAAACTATCCTTGTTTGCAGCAGACATGATCGCGCCTGTTGAAAATCCACTGGAATCCTTGAAAAAACTAGAACAAGTGATTTTTAGCAAGACTGAAGAAGGCAACAGGAATATAAAGCAATCAATTATATTCTCCATAATTGCGATGAATGATTAAAAGTTGAAATGTTAAAACAACACTATTTACAAATACCAACAAAAAATAGGACACGCTTAGGAGAAAATCTTGGCAAAAGCTATGAAAAATTTACACACTGAAAGTAACAAAACGCCGCTGCAAGAAACTAAAGACGGCTTGATAACCAAGACGCCACCCTGCAAGGCGAGTCTCAAAGTCCACGTTCACGCAAACCTCTGCTGGCCAATTAAGGCTAAAGAACTTCTAGACACAGGACATCCTGGGAGCTGGCAACCAGCATCCACACTGTAACCTACCTGCCACTTGGGAGTGATAAGCATCTTGCTGAATTTCCCAGGGAAAAATGTCATTATCTTCACTTTGCACTTGCTTAAAAACGTGACTCAAGCAAACAGCTCTGGGCATCCTTACTCTGCATGTACCCACGACTACATCTTACTCCAGATGTGCCCACCAACACCTTGTTATTTATCAGAACAAAGTACGGGGCACAGAGTGTCTGCTTTTGTGATGTGTGTGTGGTGGAAGCAGTAGGGGGATGTTTGAGACGCAGTTTCACTCTTGTTGCCCACACTAGAGTGCAATGGCTCGATCTTGGCTGACCACAAACTCTGCCTCCTGGGTTCAAGTGATTCTCCTGCCTCAGCCTCCCAAGTAGCTGAGATTACAGGCATGTGCCACCAAGCCCAGCTAACTTTGTGTTTTTAGTAGAGATGGGGTTTCTCCATGTTGATCAGGCTCATCTTGAACTCCTGACCTCAGGTGATCCACCTGCCTTGGCCTCCCAAAGTGCTGGGATCACAGAGTCGAGCCACCCGCCCAGCCTGCTTTTCTTTCTTTGAATGGCATCTACCTGCTGATGTTCTTTAACAAGAGGTACAGGATGGAAGGAAAGAGAACAGAGGAAGTGGTTTCCAATGAAACACGTGGAGGAGGTGACAAGCTTTGTTAACTTACAGTCTGGGCAGTTAAAACAGCTTTTCCTACCAGGGTAGGAGCAGAGGGAAAGCAAGAAAACACCAAGTTCCTTACCCTGCACCCATTTAACAACGCTTTGTACAAGAAGTCCATGGTGAAAGTCTATGCTGAAAAAAAAAAAAAAAAAACCCACACACAAAGTTCAGTTTCTAATTAAAGTAGATACAGGCTTCTAGAAAACATCTAGAGTTGACATGTTTGTTTTCTTCTTTTTGTAATTTGGGATGGCATGATTGAACAAACCTGTCAGTCCACGTAAACCATACCACAGCAGCCCACACGCCAATGTGGAGCAAATGAGTTTCAGCTCAGGAACTTAAACTTTTAGGAAGCACTGAAGCTACAACCCAAGAAGGGTGGTATTGTCACCAGCCGCCACTTCTCACTCTTAAACACAGCACTGGAGAGGAAGCAAACATTCACGGGGGAAGGTCAGACCATCGGATGGTCCCTTCCCTCCACAACGCCCGCGAGGCACAGCCCTGTCCGGCTGTCCACTCTATTTCTGGCCATAAAGCAACCTTCTACTTCCATGTGGCAAATTAGCCTCATCCCTATTCCTTCTTGAAATCACACACAAAAAACAGCAGCAAAGGAGTTTTATTTTTAATGCATATAAACACAAGGATGTACAGAAATGGGGAAGCTGGGAAAGAAACCAGAGATGGCAGAAGATCCGTGAGTACAACAGCTGCCAAGGGGATACCCGGAGAGGCCGACCCGCTTGCACCACAGAACTGCAGGGAGGCCTGGGAACTGAATTTCAGGTTCCTCCCGCAGGGCTGAGGGCAGAAAGCCTGGTTCAAATTTTGTTAATAAGGTAGCAGTTGGATCCGCTCCCCGCTCCCCGCCCCCGACACACACACACACCCAGCTTCTCTTTCTCTACCTCATCACTCTCATGTGCAAAGAAGCCACGGGTTAGCAAGTGGCACATGGCCTTTAAGAACAGTAATGACAGCTGGGCACAGTGACAGGTGCCTACAGTCCCAGCTGCTTGAGAGGGCGAGACAGGAGGATCCCTGGAGCCCAGGAGTTCAGGCCAATCTAGGCAACATAATGAGGGGCTAAAACAAAAAAGGCAATGGTCATATGATAATTCAGGATCTCGGAAGAATGAAGCCAAGGTCAGAATCTCATCTTGACAATGAGACAACCCCAGTGTCAGAGAAAACCAACTGGAGTAGCCGCCGGCAAGAGGGAAGGGCAGGGGCAGAAAATGAAGCAGCAGAGACCTCTGGGCAAGGCAAGCACTCACGGTGAAACACTGGGATCCCCTGCGTCCAAGGCCGCTATGACACCGTATCCACAACGGAACCGGTGCAACAAGGGGATGCAGGGTGGGGGCGTGCCCTGGGATACTCAACCCTGGACACCGCCAGAGCTGCCTGGGGAGCCGTAAGATGTTCGGATTCCAGCCCCACCTGACCCAGATCCACTGAATCCATCTCCAGTGGGACAAGGGGGAAGAAGAATTTGTATTTTAGCAAGAAACCTACAACTCCAAGGGGACGCCTGGATGAAGCATCACAGGTGTGTCCAACCTTGCCGGAGGGCAGGGCCCTGTGCAGCCCTGCCTGGAGACCCCTCTCTACCCCTCTCTCCTCCTCACAGAGGATGGCTGTGATGACAAGTGTTTTCTCTCCCGTGGAGGAACAGAAATCTGCTTCCCAGCAAGTTCCGGAGGCTGGGGCCTTTTCCTTCCACAAGGCAGCAACTTCCTTAGACCAAAAAAAAGAAAAAATCCCTCCAAACCTCGTCTTATTCTGGGTTCCCATGCCTGTAAACGCACCGCTGTCCATCTGCTGGGAGATTGTTCTCGGATCTCCTGACTTTCTACACACAGAGCAGAAACAGGGCCTGTCTTTGTTCAGATGATCTTCTCAAACGTGTTTGTGGAAGGAATAGCCTTGAAGATGGACTCATTTCCTGGGACTATCACAACAAAGTACCACGAACTGGAATTGAAGCAGAAATAGCAGAAATGTATTATCTCACAGCTCTGGAGGCCAGAAGTCCAAGATCACGGTGTCGGCAGCGTTGCTTCCTTCCGTGGCTGGGAGGACGCTCTGCTCCAGGCCTGTCCCCCAGCTTCAGGTGCGTGGCCTCAGGTGCTCTGTGGCTGGTGGGTGACCATCTTCTCCCCGTGTCTTCACATAGCCTTCCCTCCATGTCTGTGTCTGAGTTCCTCCTTCTGATAAGGATACCACTCATTCTGGATCCGGACCCATCCTACCTCTCATTTCAACTTGATAATCTCCAACGACCCTAGTTCCCCCCAAGGTCTCCTTCGCAGGTTTGGGGGGTTAGGACTTCAACATCGTTGGTGGGCAGTGGGGATGCAAGTTAACCCATAACAGAAGATACGGTGTTTCCCTCTGGGGCAAAAGGCAGCTAGGCTCACTGTCTGGTATAAAATATTTGGCTCCCCCTAAGCTCAATGTTTCTCCCCACAGTGCAGCCCCCCATATGCAGGCATCAACCACGCCCCTCTGCATCATGCTATGGGAATCAGGGCTCAGGAAACCAGCATGAAAACACCGAGGCTCTGCCTGCTGCTACTGGTGTGAGTAATAAACTCCTTCATCTCTGACCCAGGAGTCTTGTGTCTTCAAGAAACTCTGGTGAGCTCACACATTAGCCAGCCAGGAGGGGAAATCAAAGCCTTCAAGGTTCTTGACAGTTTTGATGAGGAGGACGGGACACTCCCACAGACATGGCTTTCTGGAAGAGGAAGGAAAGGGGCTCTGCAGGCTGGGCTCCAGGATATGAGAAGCCTCCCTGGATCAGGTAGCAAATGTTCTTGTCCAAATGGTGAGCAGGGAGGCGCAAGGGGTAAGGGTGCCGGAGTTTCCAGGCTGGAGATGAGACACAGGAAGGAACGGGCTGCCCGACTGGGGCTGTGGGTGGGACTCAGCCTCCCCCAGGTGAGCAGAGAGAGGCTGTATGGTCTGCTGTCCCAGCTGCTGGGCCAAGACTCCCGCAGGCTTTAGAATGGTGTCAGCGAGGAGGCACTTGCTTTTCAACGCAAGGCTCTAAGCAAACAGAAAAGAGTCGCCCTGCAAGATCCAAGATGGCCGATTAGGAGCAGCTCAGGATTGCAGCTCCCAGCAAAAGCACAGAGGGCGAGTGGACACTGCATTTCCAGATGGATTTTTATTGCCCACAGACCAGGAGATTCCCAGGTGGAGGAGCCCCATGGGTCACCGGTGCAGCTGTCTTGGATGGCGCGGTGGTTCTCCGCACAAAATACACGGGTCCGGGCACCGTTTTAGCTGGCGATTGGAGCTCCTGGGATACAGAGTCACCCATCCAACTGATAAAAAAAAAAAGGGGGGGGGACTGAAACAGGGAGCCAGGCCAGGAGATTCCCAGGCAAAAAAGCACCACGAATCTCAGCGTGACTGTTGCAGCTGGTGCAGTGGGTCGCTGCATGGGAAATCACACAGATCCCAGTGCCTTTTCAACAGGCGACTGAAACACCTGGGACACAGAATTGCCCGTTCAACTCAAAAAAAAAAAAGGGCTCTGAGACAGGGAGCCAGATGACCAGGCTTGGCTGGGCCCACCCCCACAAAAAAAACAGCAATCTGAAACTCTCTGGATTGAGAGTTTCACAGCAAGCACAGCTGAACCCGGGACGGTCCAGCTCTGTGGGGGAGGAGCGTCTGCCATTACCGAGGCAGTCTACCACTACAGAGGTAGTCTGCCATTGCTGAGGCAGCCCGCCATTACAGAGAGAGTCCGCCATTACAGAGGTGGGCTGCCATTGCCCAGGCAGTTCTAACTATACCTGTATAAACAGGACTGCAGGGACGTTCACACAGCAGCTGGGTGGAGCCCACAGCTACTCAGCAAAGCCTCTGCAGGCAGACAGTGACTACGCTGCTTCCTGGCTGGGCAGGGCAGCCCTGAAAAAAGGCAGCAGCACAAAAGAAACTCATAAATAAAGCCCTAAATCCCCGGGACAGAGTACCTGGGGGAAAAAAGGGGGGGATTTATGAGTTCTGCTGCAGCAGATTTAAATGTACCTGCCCAGCAGTTCTAAATGAACAACGGAGCTCACAGCTCAGCACGTGAGCTCCTATAAAGGACAGACTATCTCCTCAAGCAGCTCCCTGACCCCTGTATATCCAAAGAGTCACCTCATAAAGGAGAGCTCAGACTGACATCTGGTGGGTATCCTTCTGGGACAAAGTAGAAGAAGAAACTGGCAGCAACCCTTACTGTTCTGCAGCAGCTGCAGGTGATCCCCAGGCAAGCAGGGCCTGGAGTAAACCTCCAGCAGTCCTACAGCAGAGGGGCCTGACTGGTAGAAGGAAAACTAAGAAACAGAAAGAAATAACTTCATCATCAACAAAAAGGACATCCACTCAGAGACCCAATCTGAAAGTCAACAACTACAAAGACGGGTGGATAAATCCACAAAGATGGGAAGAAACCAGTGCAAAAAGGATGAAAACACCCGAAACCAGAATGCCTCTCCTCCTACAAGGGATCACAACTCCTGACCAGTAAGGGAACAAGGCTGGATGGAGAATGAGTCTGGTGAATTGACAGGATCAGGCTTCAGAAGGTGGGTGATAAGAAACTTCTCTGAGCTAAAAGAACATGTTCTAACCCAATGCAAAGAAACTAAGAACCTTGAAAAAAAAATTGACAAAATGCTAACGAGAATAAACAACTTAAAAAGGAATATAAGTGAATTGATGGAGCTGAAAAACACAACACGAGAACTTCGCGAAGCATGCACAAGTTTCAACAGCCGAATTGGCCAAGCAGAAGAAAGGATATCAGAGATCGAAGATCAACTCAATGAAATAAAACAAGAAGGCAAGATTAGAGAAAAAAGGGTAACAAGGAATAAGCAAAGTCTTCAAGAAATATGGGACTATGTGAAAAGACCTAATCTATGTTTGATAGGTGTACCTGAATGTGACAGAGAGAATGAATCCAAGCTGGAAAATACTCTTCAGGATATTATCCAGGAAAACTTCCCCAACCTAGCAAGGCAGGCCAATATTCAAGTCGAAGAAATACAGAGAACACCACAAAGATATTTCTCAAGGAGAGCAACCCCAAGGCACATAATTGTCAGATTCACCAGGGTTGAAATGAAGGAGAAAATACTAAGTAGAGAGAAAGGTCAGGTTACCTACGAAGGGAAGCCCATCAGACTCACAGCAGATCTCTCAGCAGAAACCCTACAAACCAGAAGAGAGTGGGGGCCAATATTCAATATCCTTAAAGAAAAGAACTTTCAACCCAGAATTTCATATCCAGCCAAACTAAACTTCTTAAGTGAAGGACAAATAAAATCCTTTATGAACAAGCAAGTACTCAGAGATTTCATCACCACCAGGCCTGCTTTACAAAAGCTCCTGAAAGAGGCACTAAACATAGAAAGAAACGACCAGTACCAGCCACTCCAAAAACATACCAAATGGTAAACAGCATTGACACAATGAAGAAACTGCATCAACTAATGGGCAAAACAGCCAGCTAGCATCAAAATGGCAGGATCAGATTCACACATAACAATATTAACCCTAAATGTAAATGGGCTAAACACCCCAATCAAAAGACACTGACTGGCAAATTGGATAAAAAGCCAAAACCCTTCAGTGTGCTGTATCCAGGAAACATATCTCACATGCAAGGATACATAAAGGCTCAAAATAAAGGGATGGAGGAAGATTTACTAAGCAAATGGAGAGCAAAAAAAAGCAGGAGTTGCAATTCTCGTCTCTGATAAAATAGACTTCAAACCAACAAAGA
>CAUYLG010042831.1:0-51430 GCA_963573385.1 Cacajao melanocephalus
TAGGGACATGGATGAATCTGGAAACCATCATTCTCAGCAAACTGACACAAGAACAGAAAATCAAACACCACATGTTCTCACTCATAGGCGGGTGTTGAACAATGAGAACACATGGACACAGGGAGGGGAGCATCACACACTGAGGTCTGTTCAGGGGGGACTAGGGTGAGGAACAATGGGGGGTAGGGAGTTGGGGAGAGATAACATGGGGAGAAATGCCAGGTATAGGTGATGGGGATGACGGCAGCAAACCACATTGCCATGTATGTACCTATGCAACAATCCTGCATGTTCTTCACATGTATCCCAGAACCTAAATATATATATATATATACATAAAAAAAAAAGAAAAAGAAAACTCAAGCACAAAGAGGTTTAAACACCAGCACATGGTCATCTATTCTGTCAGAGAACAGGGGTCAGTCTGCATGTCTGTGAACACAGAACCACGCATGGACACTGTTTTGCATGACCTTCGTGCTAGGAGTTTTGGCTGGAAAGCACTCCCAGTTCTTCACTCCCTCCCTATAACAGAGTTGCGCTTTGTCCTGTGACTTTCCAGTCCTTCCCACTGGAATTGGTGGGTGTATAGCCCTGCCCATGGATGTGAGGCTTGGCGGCAAAGCTTGCTTTGACCTGTGGCAACTTTTAGCTGGGACATGAGCACAGGCTTTAAGTGAGGTTGCTGGTTGGCTGTCACTCATGCTCCTGCTAGGTTACCATGAAAAGAGCTTGTCCCAGGTGGCCACCACCCCTTCAGTCAGGGTTCCTGATGGAGGATGCATGGAACAGACCTGGAGCCAACCTATAGCCTGGAGTCCAACCCAGCCAATCCGGGGAAGCCTCCCTCGCCCTCATACCTACAGCTTGAAGCCGAGCTACTCAGTCAACCCACAGGCTCCTGAGCAAGAAAATACGTGCCATTTATGCCACTGAGACTTGGGAGGCTTGTTACATAGACTGACTGTGCAAAGACCCAGTGCCATGCCTAGCTTCTATCTGAGTAAAGGCAGGTATGTGCCTGTGAGCTGTGTGCCCAAATGCTTGTATATCCAACAGATGCTGACTGTGTCCTCCTCGGACCCAGGCCTGTGCTGGGGGTTTGGGGATGAACCTCCCACCATAGTCCCTGCCTTCAAGGACCTCTTTCTGCCTCACAAGGGAGATAAGGCATGTTCACAGATATCTATGTGATAAGATAAAGCATGTAAGAGCCAGGCATGGAAGAGGCAGAAGGGGAGGGAGATCGGACTTCCATGCAACAGCAGCTTTGGGTTAGAGGCACTGCTGTGACTCGGCTTGGGGACAAGGGGAGAGAGTGGTAGAGTCCAGAGTGGCTTAGTGGGGGGTGAGGCGGCTGCAGGCGAGCTCAGCCATGCCAGGCTGCAGAGGTACCAGACCCACAGTCCCCATGCCTCAGAGCCCAGACCAAACTGTGAGGAACACCCAACATCCTGCTTTTCTCTTTCCTCTTTCCATGGAGAGATGGAAGAGGCCAGGGCTCAGCCTGGCTCCCTGGGCTCCAGGAGGGTGAAGGGCATGGCTGACAGATGGCCCTTCGCTGCACAGGGTCAGGGCCAGCGTCTCTCACAGCGAGCCCCGACATCAGGGCAGCTCAGGGGCAGTATTGAGGTAGAGACTCTATAAGAAGCTGGTACTTTCTCTGGGCCCCCCTTTGCCAAGGGGCCCAGGAAAAAAGCTCCAAAGGAGGCCAAGCTCCTCCCCGACGTCTGCCCTCTAAGGCTCAGGCCAATGGCTATTGCTGGGTTTTTATGGGGTTCAGTGCCACCCCTGGGAGGAAATTCCTCCCATCAAGTGGCTACTTTCACACATCTCTTTTCATTCGCAGACAGCTCCCTCTGTGTCCATGTAACAGCAGTAATACTAGTGGTGCTAGTACGAATACTGAAAAAAATACTAAGGACAGTAACAAAAGCAACCCTGACTCATCAAGTGCCCACATGCTGCTGAGCACTCCACCCTCATCCACCCTCGCATCCCAACAGCCCTCAGAGAATGCCATTAGCATCATCACTGCATGAGTGGAAAAGAGTGGAGTCCAGAGAGAACGCCCACCAGGCCAGCCAGGGAGTGCACAGTGCTGGGTGTCTGTGCAGCTGGGTTGCCGGCTGCTGGGCACAGAGCAGCTGCACCTGTGGCCAGCCCCAGGTGAACAGCCAGGTGTGCTCACCTGTGCTGCATGCCTGCACCACCAGCCCTCTTGCTGCCTCCCCAAGGCTGGCTGCTCTTTAAGACTTTGCCTGATGTCATCTTTGCTCATTTGGAGAATCAAGAACTCTAATGGGGGCTGGGGGATGACAAGAGAGGAGGGACATAGGGGTCATGGGTGAGGAGAAGGATCCCGCACCCTGCAGAGCAGCTGCTGCCAGCCTGTGGCACGAAGCTGCTTTGCCCAGAACTGAGCACCTCAGCCTCATCTCAGCTCTGGCCTGATACCTGCTCCCTGATGAAAGATGAGGCTCCAAAAATCCTAAGTGCTGGGTCCAAGGCCTACCTACAAGCCTGGGACAGGCAGAGCCAGGCAGGGTCTGGGGAAATGTCCGTCCTCACACATGGCTCCCAGCAGCCAGGTCCAAAGGCCCTTTTTTGGCCAGGCCCCTGCCACAGAGTTAGGGAGAGGCGCGGCACTCCCTGGTTCTGCTGGTGAAATTGCTGTTGCCTTCTACTCAAGTCTGAGACTCTTCCACTCACCCCCAGAACCCAGGGAGATGACAACACAACAGGCCTCCCATGTGCTGCTGTTACCCCTACTTTGCAGGAAAGGAACCAAGGCTTGGAGTAGTTATCACACTTGTCCAACATCACACAGCTCCTAAAGGCCAGAGCCACTTTTGGCCCCTGTCCACTGTTCTCTCTGCAGAAAAAAAGTTGAGAAAGAAAGCAGCAAAACTAAGAAGATCAGGATCCAGCCAGGAAGACAGAGCCAAGCCAGGGAGTTCAACAGAAGCATCCAGACAGGAAATGAACTGCAGGGGTGCTGAAAGAGCAAAAGCCAAACAGGGATGATGAGGCAACCCAGAACAAGCAGCACAGGCCACCATCCCTCCACAGCAGAGGGACAAGGGGACAAGCTGGTGCCACCAGAGCGCAGAGGCCACAACACCGCTGCAAGGCAGGGAGCTGGGAGGGACACCCTGGATTCCCCTTGGATCCTGCCCTCCATCCCCCAGCCAGCGCTTCCAGTGGTCAAAACTAACAGGAAGCCAGTTGCAAGGGAGCTGGAAAAGGTAACTTGTAAGGGCTATGCCTTTTGATACAGCCCAGCTGGAGAAGGGCAGGGAGGGCATCTGAGACTCACAGGCAGATGTCTGGGATTCCGAGCAGAGTGGCCTCCCTGCCCTCTTGTAAGAGGGGATACCACAAGCCCCCAGTGGGATAAGATAGGGCCCTAGGAAGATGCTTGCAGCAGGCAGTCCTTCTACCCACTGCCAGGGGATGCCGCAATTGCTCTGGGAAGGAGACCTGTCAATGCCAGTGCCAAGGTCCTTTTCAGTGTGTGGCCCTTTAGAGAAAAGGCACAGGTGCCAAGATGGGCTCGCTGCCCTCATGGGAGCTGAGAGTGACTCCTCAGGGTGCAGCCATGGGAATGGGTGTCCACAGACCTTCAGGGGTGAACACATTGGTGGGGAATCCTGGGCCTCTGCCTCCTCTGCCGTGGGGCATGGCTGCCCTGCCTTGCTGTACTCCTTCCAGGAGTGGGCCTGGCTTGTGTGTGCAGGTGTGCAGATACACACGGACACAACCTCCACTGCCCACAAACCAGGGCGGATGGTGTCACTCAAGGGGCTCTGGCCAGCCCTAGCAGCAGCCTTCATGCAGGGATCAATAAAATAAAATGTAAGCCTGAAGGAAGATGGACCTTCGGCAGGGGGTGCCAAAGCCTCAGCCCCTTCCCCATGGCCCTCAGCAGAGCTGAGCTGCTCCTCCCGTGAAGGCCTCATCCTGGACACTAGGCGAGACACAGGGAAATGCCAGCCACAGGCGGCCGGCGATGCAGCACCAGCCCATGGCACATAGTTCCCTCTGGACTCCAGGTCTCCTCCACTGAGGTGAGGGGTGGGAGCACATGCTGAATCTTCCCAACAGCTCTGCAGGCTCCAGAGTAGCAGGGAAGCTGAATTTCTTTGCTAACAGCAGCAGGTCTGAAGCCTTCTTCTTGGACCCTGCCTCTTTTCTTCCCTCTTCTTCAGCCACCACAGGCACTGTGTCTGACCAGCTGTGAGCCTCCAGCTTTGGGCACAGCCAGGACCTATACTCACATTTCTCTGAATGAGGTAGGCAGGAAGAACTGGAAGTTTCTGGGAAGGCAGCCCAGCAGCAACCCCGTAAAGCAGGAAGGGAAGTAGCCTGGGGCTCACTGTCCTTTCCTCCTGTTCAGGCCCCGGCCAGTAGCATGACCCCAGCACTGAGCAAACCAACCCCATCCAGCTGCCACATGTCCCCAAGGGAGTCACAGCCAGGGGCTGGTGTGGGCTGGGAGTGGGAAAAGAGAAAATCTGATCTTCTGGCACTTCGAGGCTCCTACAAATGGAAGAGTTGGCCTCTTTATCTGAGGGTGGGTTCCCAGCTTCCCCAGCCCCTCTGCTGCTGGGCAGGCAACCTTTCTTGGTCTCAGTTATAGGCACTTGCAGGATAACTGGATGCAGGGGGTCAAAGCCATGCTGAGCCATCCATGTGCCTTGGCATGGGGGCCGCACCCTCCAGCCCAGGTTACGGTGGGTGGAGTGTTCCCCACCCTGTCCCTTGTCTCACATCTGCCACTTGGATTCCTGTGTCAGGACCCCAGAGCAAGGCACAGTGAAGAGGGGACAGAGGATGTGTGTGAGGCCAGTGGCCTGGGCCTTGATGCCCCAAAGGGGGTGCTGCTGAAACTGCTCTCTGCTGCAACCTCGGCTTGTCCTGAGAGGAGGCACCTGAGGCTCACCTGCTGCTGTGTAGACCCAGCTCTGCCAAGAGATGTCCATGAAGATGATGCCCCTCAGAAGGCAAAATAGAAGCAACATCAAAACTCGCTTCTCACAATCAGTGGGTCTGCAGTGGCAGCCAGGACACACCACATCAGATTTCTCTTCCTCCGGGTCTCCCTCCTGAACACGCTGGATGCCAGCCAGACTTTTCCCAGCCCAAGATGGGTGCATGCTCTGCCATCTGAGGTCCAGGACAGAGGTCATATATTCTAAACGCATTTTTTGAGGGCCCACTATGTGCTAAGCGCTGTTCTGTTGGGGTTATACAAATACTCAAAGGAAACCAAGACGTCTGCCCTTGTGGGGCTTGAATTCCAGCAAGGTTGGAAAACATAAGCAAGTAATATACATAATAAAGGAGTGAATTACACAATAATATGTAGAAGACAATAAATGCATGCAGTGGAAAAACTGTCTAGTAGGGTAAGAGGGAGCAGGATGTCCGGGGAGTGCAGGTCTCAGGACTAAAGGTAGACAGCACTGTGAGGACTGGGGGACACATGGACAGATTTGAATAAGGGACACGCTCAGCCATATGAATGCCAGGAAAGGCATTCCTGGCAGAGGGAACAGACAGCACAAAGGCTCTAAGAGAGAATGTAGCTGGGTCAGAGTGTGCAAGGGCAAGTAGGAGAGGTCAGATTAGGGGCTAGACCCCATAGAGCCCTTTGAATCCATCATGCCTTTGGCGTTTGCTTGCAGTGAGCTGAAGAGCTGCTGGAGAGTTTTGAGCAGTGATGAAATGTACATTCTAAAAGGATCATCCAGGCCAGGCACAGTGGCTCACACCTGTAATCCCAGCACTTTGGGAAGCTGAGGCGGGAGGATCACTTGAGGTCAGGAGTTTGAGAACAGCCTGGCCAACATGACGAAAACCTGTCATTACTAAAGTTACAAAAAGTGAGCTGGGTATGGTGGCAGGTGCCTGTAGTCTCAGCTACTTGGGAGGCTGAGGCATGAGAATCATTTGAATCTGGGAGGCAGAGGTTGCAGTGAGCCAAGATCATGCCACACACTGCACTACAGCCTGGGTGACAGAGTGAGACACTGTCTCATAACAAATAAATAAATAAATAAATAAAAGGATAATCTAGCTGTTTTGTTGAAGAGGTTGAGGGATGAGGGGAGAAGCAGGAGGTCTCAGAGGGGTGGCTGCAATAAAACTTGGATGACAGTGGCTGAAGGCCAGTTAGCGTGGAGTTGGTGAGGAGCGGACAGGTTCTGGACGTTCCTCGAATTTGCTGATGGATGTGGTGTGGGGTCAAGAGAACGAAGAGTCAAGAATGCCTCCAGGTCCTCCGGGCTGAGAAACAAGAAAAGGGGAATTGCAGTTTCCAGCAATGGCAAAGCTAAGGGTGCAGCCTGTTTTGGGGGAAAATCAGCAGTTGGAGGTGGGCATTTGGGCAGGACATGCACAACAGACACGTCAAGTGGTGTGGATGTCAAGTGGGTGGCTGGGCACAAAGTGAGAGCCTGTGCTCCCTCTTTGCTGAGACTCAGGCATTCACTAAGGCAATACCAAAGTCTGCTGGCAGATGGTGGGAGGGAAGGGGAGCCCCAAAGCTGAGGCCTGGGTGTCCGAAGGGAGGTGGCTGCTGCCTTTAAGAAGGCTGGGGAATCAGAAAACTGGAGAAAAACAGATGGTGCCATCAAGTGTGAATCAGGACTGCTGTCCAGTTCCCAACCTGAAGATGCCCTGTCAGGTGTTCTGAGCCCCAGTTAATTGAGAATGCCCGAGACAAGTCTTCCTCTGGGCACTCTATGATGTGCAAAATCCAGGAAAGTGCTATCTAGAACATGCCAAAGAGATCTGGCTGTCCTGAGAGCCAAACACCTTCCAAAACACTATACTAGAGGCATCCTTAGCCCCAGTCCACAGAAGGGACCTGTGCAATGCCACTGAGTCAGTACCAAGTGCTGGGAGCAAAGCCTGGTCTCTGGTGGAGCCCAGGCCCTCCTCATGACCGAGGTGCTCTTAGAGCAGGCACCTGACTCCTAGCCTGGGCTGTGGGACTCAGTCCCTTCACAGTAGAAGACGTGGCGCTAGACTCGCCTCTGCCTCCCTAGTATCAGCGAACGTCTTAACAGGAGCTTCTTTAACATCAGTACTGACCTCAAGGTTGCCACAAGGAGGTGAAGAGCTAATGAAGTTCTGCCCATAAAGTTCTTGGCCCACTCCCCGGCACAGAGAAAACATTCCCTATATAACAGCTGGCTGGGGGGGGGCAGGAAAAGATGCAGTAACTTCTTTTACTTATTTAAGCCTTTTTTTCTTAAGCTGTAAAAATGAACGCGTTTACAGAAATAAAGGAGAACAGTCTACCCACTCTGGTTGACCGACTTATACATTCGAATTGCACAGAGATTTATTTCTTCTGCCTGATTATTCCCTCAGGATAAATTCTCTACAGTAGAATTACTAGGCCAAGAGGTCAGAACCTTTTTCTGTATCTTAATCAGGGTTGTCATATTGCTTCCCAGAAAAAGATTCTCCCAGTTTACCTTTTACTCTAGACTTGGGATGAAGTTCGTATTTTTTTCTTACCATCAATTTTACTTTTTTCTTTACTAATTCAGTAGGTGAACCGTTATTTTTATTATTTTCTTTTTGAGGCAGAGTCTCACTCCATCACCCAAGCTGGAGTGCAGTGGCACAATCTCAGCTCACTGCAACCTCCGCCTCCTGGGTTCAAGCGATTCTCGTGCCTCAGCCTCCTAAATAGTTGGAATTAAAGGCATGCGCCACCATGCTCAGCTAATTTTTGTTACTATTTTTTTTTTCAGTAGAGACAGGGTTTTGTCATGTTGGCCAGGCTGGTCTTGAACTCCTGACCTCAAGTGATCTGCCCGCCTCAGCCTCACAAAGTGCTGGGATTGCAGGTGTGAGCTACTGCACCTGGCCCCTGTGCACCATAATTAATTTACTTCCTTTAAAAACCAAGTAGGAATACTTTGGTAAATGCTTTTTCTTTTTACTGTTTACTTTTTAAAATTTGCTTAAGTGCAAGCTGCCTATTCATAGCTTTTGCCTATTTATCATTGACTCTTTAATCAACAAATATTAACTGATCATCTACACTGTGAAAGGTGCCCACGAACATCTGTTTTTAATGAATTTTGAAATTACCATGCAGTGAACTTCTTTGTTATAACATTTAGTTCACATTTTTCCCTAGTCTAATGGTCTGCTTAATATTTTATTATTCTACATTAAGTTTTAAAAACTCATACAATCAGATTTATGTCATGTTTTTCCTATGTGTTCTTCTTCCTATCAGAGGATTCACACTTAGAAAGTTATCACCCCAGATCTAATCAAGATTTAACTCTATTTAATTCTATGGTTTTACTTTTAAAGTTCTAAGTCTTTAATCCAATATCTCTGAATTAAAGACTACTGTACCAAAACTATGTATGTAGAAAAAAACAAACCAAAACCAAAACCAAAACAAGATGTTCAAATAAGTCTGGGACAGCTGACTTTCACAAAGTTGATTAAATTTCTCTATGAATATGCCTCAGAGACTTAACATGCTAATGAATCTTGTGAGTTTCCAGGGCTGGGAAGGACTGGCAAGATCAGCGTAAAATATTCCTCACGTGTCGTGACTATGGACCCCTTTATTAGTGTAACACCTTTTGGGGTGTCACGCTTTGACAATAAAGTGAGGATTTTTGTCTACTTTATTCCCTGCTGTATACCTAGTCCATAGCAGATGCTCAGGAAATATCACGTAGCTGAATAAACAAATGAGCACATGCACAGTTAAATACAATAGATCTCATCTAGTCCAGCAATACAGAGCCACATTTCTAAGGTGCAGGGAGGTGTGGGGACTTTGCATGGTTCCCTGCTGTATCTAGGGCTCGGAATGAGGCCTAGAACAAACATTTGCTGAATAAATGAACGCATAAAGGAATGAGTCACTTGCACAGCCCAGCACCTGACATACAGTCCCTAACATCCCTCCTTGAATGGAAGTGAAAATATGTCACCAGGGCAAGAGTACAGGACCCTTGGTCATGACCTGAGGCAGCTCTGAAGGTAGATCCAGGCATCAGAGACCAGAGCCTCAGGAACATCCATTTGGAGGTGCCAGGGACCTCACAAAGTTCACAGGCGACTTCATACCAGTGTCAGAGGCCCAGCTACATCCAGCCAGGCAATGGCAGGCATCCCACCTGGAGAAGGCTGAGGACCAGATGACTTTGGCACTGCCCAGGCTAGCCAAGTGAGGCTCCAAATCTTTCCCTTGAACACAGCCTGGAGTTGCCTGGGACCTGCCATGGATGCTGTACTTAGGGTGGCGCTAGGGCAGGGCCTCATACCATAGACATTGAATGCCCTGAGCCTTTGGGGACAGGAGAGCTCTCTGAGGTATAAAGGACAGGTTGATGCGAACACTACCAAGTTCACTGCCATCCTGAGACTGATGCCCAGTCCTTCCTCCTTACCTTCCACTCGCCACTCAGCTGTGGACCAGTGTCAGATGTTCAAGACCAACCTTTGCTGTACAGGAGCCTAAATTAATGTAAGGTTCATAGGGAAAGCTCTCCTGCAGAGCCACGCTTGGATGTGCGGGGAAATTGGGGGCAGGTAGCTGTCAATACAGTCTGTTTCTAATCGCCGAGGGGACACTGACCCTCACCCACTATGCCCAGCATCTAGAACAGCAAAGTACAATGAGTGTTCAAGAAAGAGACCCCAAAGCCTGGCCCAGGAGCGTTGACAGTTTCCAAATATTACCCCTGGGTAATATTTCCTTTCAGAGTGCTCAGCGCAGCCCCAGAGTCCCGTGTCACCTCAAGTGCAAGTCCCGCCAGCAGTTCTGGGAAAATGGACCCAATCCCTGTGTGTTTTAGAAGCTTCCACGGCAAAGAAGAGAGGAAACAATGAGCTTTATAAAGAACAATATTTATTTCCATTTACAGCATCAAATACCATAAATAAAGCTAAACATTGTTTTGCTGTGTGCAAAATACAGGGTTCCATGTGGCACTGTAAATGATTACCAAAGGTCACAGACATGCGTAGTGATGAGGTGGGGACGCTAGCTAAAGAGGAGGCTGAGAGGGGAGGAGGGCACTCTTTGGTTGACATTCTATAAAGGGAGGGAGACTCTGTAAGAGAAGATAAGAGCAACGACTTCGTACTGGCCAGGATCTGCACAAATGCAGCGAGCGTGTAGCATGCAGGGCCAGGCAGGCAGGCCCAGGGGTCAGGGCGATCTGGGTCGCATGCAGGACAGACGCCCACCACAGCCTGAGACCACAGGGGTTGCCTAGGACAGCCCCACTGTGCTTGGTGTGTTGTTTCTCATTAAGAACACGGTAGTGACTATGCTGCTGCCGCAGGTACAAGAGTCAGCAGGAATGCGTGCTTTAAGCAGAGTCACAGGGGCCTGGGGCAGAACTGAGTCATTTCTCAAAGCTATCCCTGCTTGGGATGAAGACGGCTCTAAATGAAGCTCTGGCATCATCTGGGGCTTTACGAGCCAAAGCAGATCAGAAAAGCCACAGCAAAACCCTTGATCTACAGTGTAGGTTGCAACCAAGGCAAGATTTGCTGGAATATTTGTGATCACATGTTCAACCTACAGAGCATGGGTCAAGCTTGGGATGAGGCCTGGGAATAATTACGTTTTTTCAATCCCTCCAAAGAACCACCTATGGTTCTGATCAATGACATTAACAATCTTTACATTAGAGCCAATTTAAGAAGGGGCTGGTGTGTATGAGCTTTTCGAGGCTGCTCAGCAAGTGTTCTCTTCAGAGGTGACAGAGCCCCCCTCATGGTATTGTCTCAAGATCAGGGTCGACCCTCCCAAGAAAGTAAGGTGGCTTCGCAGGTGCAACTGGAGAAGCATGCACGCAAGTATGCCCGAGGGAGAGAGGAGAGGCGGGACATGCACTTGGGATTGACCAGGCTGCCGGCTCCACCGGAAATAGACACAGACATGACGCTGAAGCTGAACACCTCCCCCATGCTGTTAACCAACCATGCCACCAAATGAGTCCATCCGTACGCAAGACACAGTTAGCGCAACCAGTACCACTGGCGGGGAGGACAGGGTGCGGAAAGCGGGTGGGGGGTTAGTACCACTCTCTGAAAATTGGCAAGAAAACCAGTCACCTCAGAGCAGAAATGTGTCAGCCAAGAAGTGGGTGTAGCACTGGAAGGCTGAAATGAACTGATGGCCATGGTGTGAGATTGGAAAGAGAAAGACAGAAAAGACATCTTAGTGTGGGGAGAAAAGGAAATGAACATCATGAGAAGGCACTGGAGTCGAAAATAAGGCAACTACTGAAAAAGGGAAACGTCCCTGTTTGCTTAGGAGAGATGAACCTTTCTGGTTGCGACCAGCTACTTATTTATAAGAGTGGACGCACGTAGTTTGCGTCTTGTCCCCAGTATTCTCTCTGCCTCCATTTTACTCTAGCATCTCCTACGCATTCTTAAATATGTTGTGGAGGCCTAGAGGCATTCACCCTCTGGGGTCCACCCCTGTGTGTTGGCGCTGCCCACCAGAAAGGTTCAAGGTCTCAGAGCATACCAACATCTCAAACTCCTGACAGGCACACCCTATCTCACCACAGTAATTCGAACCAGTCTCCTTATGGCTGTACATGACAGTCCTAGAGATTCTGACTCTGGCTTCATGGAGCACTCCACAAAGCATCTCAGCCTATCCTGAGCTGAAGATAATCACAATAACATGGCCGTTCACATCACGACCTCGAGAACTTACTTTCTATAATCAAACAAAAGGAATCAAGGGCTCCTCCCACCATGTTGAACATAAAAATCCCAGCAAAAATTGGAGAAAACACAATGCAAGTCATGGGACTGAGAACAGTGCCAACAAGGACAGAGGTGCCAGCTCCTACAGAGTTGGCCATGGCCATGCCTCTGTTTTTCCCAAGGATTTCAGGGAAGTATTTGCAGAAATGCACCTCCTTCTTTCTTTCCACCCCATATAAACTTATCATCTCAAAGCTCTCAAGAGCTCTGGCTCCTCACCCACACTGAGGCACCCCTCTTAGTTAATCCAGAGGCATCACTAATGATAACTGCACAGAACTATCTTGGGTCCAGCAACTCCAGATACACGGAGCACTGCAGACGGCCTTTCTCCAGCAGCCTCTTGACTGTTCAGCCAGACCCTGCGGCTGCGCATGTCTAGGCAGCGTGGAGTAGGGATTGCTGAGGACTCTTCTAGCTACCCAGAGAGAGGAATGTAGGTGGGCCCACATGTTCATTTTTACCCTTACTAAAGCATGTTTCCTTTGGATCAGTCCATAAGCAGCTTCCACTCCCAGCCCTCCCTGCCAGTCAAGCTACAGTAGAGCTTCCCGTGGAGGTCAGATCCTTTCCTTTACCAGGGAAGTGTGAAAATGGTTTCTGTTTTGACCACATATGCATGGCAGTGGAGCAGCTAAGCAGTCAGGATGTCTGCAGGCAACGCTCACTGGGCAGGCCACGCTTCCCAGCAAAAGTCTGATGTGCTAACAAACCCCTCAGTCTCTAAGGACACCACATGAGCGGGCAGAGTCTTCCACTCCACTTGGCCTGACCCATATGGACCCTGCATGCCCTTGGCTCAGCCTGCAGCCTCGCTGGGGGATCTGATGGGAGCTGCAGGGGCTAAAATGACATTAGCTGAAAGCGCTTGTCTTCAGCACTGCATCAGCTCCGTGGTCAAACGGCAGTGGGCTTGCACTGCAGTGCCCATTAGTGGGAAGGGAAAATGCATGTTTGTAAAATCTGTTGAAACCTTTGGTTCTTTGTCATTTGGCTGTGATTTGATATGGGGTGGAGAAGCCTTTAAGCTACTATTTAACATCAAAACAAGGGAGCAAAACAGTCCTCCCCGCAGGGGGACAGATAACAGCCAACCACACACCACTCTGTGCTTTTGTAGGTTGAATTCTATCCTGCCCTTTACTCTCTTCTTCTAAAATAATTATGCTTTCATGTTATAAAAAGTATCCTGCTGCTGACAAGTGGCATCTGGGCACCTAAGTCAACAGGCACTGGTCAGGAGGTGGCACAGTCACTTTCATGTATGTAAAATCCCACATCATTCACTCTGCAGGCAGTGGCTCTGACAACTCACTGCAATGTCGAAGGGGTTTATAAAGCTGGTTGCAAACTTCAAACCCCCATATTTAGAAAAACTGACACTCATATAAAAAATGCTTTCTCTAGGCTTATTAAAAAATTGAAATGTAAACCCAGAAATATGGCTCACTTTGGTGTAACATATAAAAGTATAAAGCTATAGAAAAGATCCTTCATATCGCCCCTGGCCCTAGCATCATGAGTAGATGTTCACCCTGATAAGGCCAGGCGGAGGTGGCCCATGTGAAACTCTTTGGCTTTGAGCTAATTGCTTAGAGAATGCTAGGCTTCCCGGCCAGAGCCTGAGCAAACTGCAAGCGCATTGCCATCTGAACCGTGGAAATGTGAAGGTACTTTGGGGCAGCCAGGCGTGTCAGCGGAGCTTGACTGGGAAGCACCTGAGCACCCAGTTGCGGATGCTCTCGAGGGAGCCCTCAGATTCTCTGTACATGGCTGCCAGGACCTCAGAGAATGCCCAGAGGAGCGGCAGCCCCAGGCTCAGGAGCTCGTACATGTAGCAGTAGTTGTAAGCATTGTCCCTGACATGGAGGCCAATGGCTCGCAGGAGTCCCTGCATCCAGTTACGCAGGTCCCTCGGCAGCCCGAGGGGCCAGCCCAGCGCCTTCCTAAAGAAGGAGGTGGAGATACCTGGGGGACTGCCTTCCGGGGTGCCAATGGCGGCCACGGCGCAAGAACTTTCGGTGGGAGTGTCTCGCCGAGGAGCTTCCTGCTCTTGCCATGTCGCCTCCTCCTGAGAAAGAGATAGAAATGAGGGCAAGTCCACAAGTCTTCCAGAGGACTGTTTCAACAAAGCACACAGAGAGCCAAGACAAGCCAAACTCGACAGATCCTGCAGCCAGCTCCCACAATCGTCTCAGACCCCAACTCATGCTGAAGCTGGTGCTGAACACGGGCACAGCTTTTCCAGGGGGCCAACTCGCCACAGGGGTCACGAGCCTTCAAAAATATGCATGCCTTTGATCAGCAATCTCACTCCTAATGATACACATCAAGTAAATAATTCGAAATACGGATAATGATATGCATACCAGGATGTGCACTGTAAAAATATTTGTAAGATAAAAAATTCAAATGATGTAAAGATCCAGTAATACAGAGTAGTGAAGTAAATTATTGACCATTTATAGACTAGAATCTTCTAAAGGCATTAAAAATTATGCTCCAAGAGAATTTTTTTTTTTTTTTTTTTGAGGTGGAGTCTTGCTCTGTTGTCCCGGGCTGGAGTGCAGTGGCGCAATCTTGGCTCACTGCAACCTCCACCTCCCGAGTTCAAGTGATTCTCCTGTCTCAGCCTCCCAAGTAGCTGGGATTACAGGCGCGTGCCACCACGCCCAGCTAATTTTTGTATTTTCAGTAAAGATGAGTTTTCACCATGTGGTCAGGCTGGTATCAAACTCCTGACCTCATGATCTACCCACCTCAGCCTCCCAAAGTGCTGGGATTACAGGCGTGAGCCACCATGCCCACCCATCCAACAGAATTTTTAATGTCCTGGGAAACTATTCTTGATGTAGAGTTAGTGAAGAAAAGGAAGGATATAAAACTGTAGGCATAGGATTCCACTTGGCTTAAAATATATTTACATAGAAAGAAGCCTGGAAAGGGATGTTACAAAATGGGGACTGTGGCTTTCTCAGGGTAGAGTGGTCGCAGGTGATCTCTCTTTGCTTCTTTATAGTCTTTCATTCCCATTTTTTTACATTGAACCTATATATTTGGGTAATTAGAAAAAAGTTTTAAGTTATGGGTTGTTGCTAGTGGTAGATAATTAATCAAGCCAGAGAGAAGATATTTGTTAAGATATCCCAGAACAGATGCTTCCACAAACCATCTATAAATGCAGTGTGGGCTGGTCACTTTTTTAACTTCAGGAGCCTGGGAGAGGAGTTGGAAACTGTAGAAGGGTCGGTCCCACACCAGGCATTCTTACAAACAGCACCTTGTGGCCAGGTGGGCTCCAGGTACATAGGACCACGTGGCTTTTGTGTGACTGAGCATATCACCCCATCCCTGCCACATGGGCAAGCTCTTCCAGGCTTCTTATGAGACGCCAGCACGGCTACTCCCCTGGGAGCTCACCTGGAATGGGACACACCCCAGAAGCTGTGGAACAGACTGAAGCAAAAGAACCCTCCACACCAGGAAGCAGAGGCTTTCTTCTTTATCTGAGTCATCTCAATCCCTCCAGGGCCAGAAAAGCTGGCCTGACTTTGAGGATCCCTGGAAACCCTTCTCTTATCAAGGGGCCTTCCCCGTTTCACCAGCACGAGTGAGACAAACATACCTCTCTTTGTTGCTTCAGCTCTGCCCGTCTCTTCCGCTGTTTGCTATTGGCTTTACAGTGAATGAAGTGAGGCTTGCAGTAAAATTTGCCTGTAAAAAGAGGCACACACATACAGAAAGATTTTTCTCCTGTGAACCAGAGCCACGTCGACAAAAGCGACAGTGGACTTGAACCACTGTTCAAGTCCAAAAATAGCAATGATGGAAACAGCCCAGGGTGGCTCAAACCTCCGTCACCTTCCTTAAACAAGTGGCGCTGAGATGAGGTAGCAGGGCCCTTTGCTGCCTCAGAGACAAGCTCCAGCCATGGGGGCGCTCCCGGGGATGTGGCTAAGGTCTTCAAAGCATGCAGAACTTCTAGAGGCTGGACACACGCTGGCTCCCGTAGGGCAGCAGGCCCGCACCTGGACAGGGCATGGGAGCTCTGAACCCCTTCTCCCTTACCAAACCTCATGCCTCTCTTCCATCTGGCTGCTCCTCTGTATCCTTTATGATAAATAGAACAACATTAAAAAAAAATCCCCAAATCAAACTGAGGCCAAGTTTCTTCAAAAGACCCATTGCCAGGCAGCAAAATGGACAGCTTTGAGTATGAACACCCTCAGTCCTTCTTTGTGGAATCCCTGGCAGGTGGGAAAGGCTGAGAGCAAATGGCAGCAGTGACGGGGAGGAAAAGACCCAGACAGGGCACACGCTGGGAAACTGGCCACTGCCCAGAACCACTGTACGCCTTCCAGAAAAGCCTTCCTTGCTCACTGCTATGCTGGTAACAATAGCAATGGTAAAAATGGTAACAGTAGGGGGCGCTGACATAGGGATGACTTTATGCCAGGCACAATGTTACACATGCTTACATAAATTAACTCATTAGTTCTCACAACCACCCTGAGGTTAAAGGACTACCGTTAACCCCATTTTACAGATGAGGAAACTGGGGGACCAAGAGTTTAAGTAACAGGCCCAAGGTTCCATGGCTAGGAGGTGGTACAGTCCAGAGTAGAACCCAGGCAGTTTAGTTTGAGGGCGGGTAAATGTGAATGCCAGGCTATACTGCCTCTCGCTATAGATGACAGAGCAAATGTCATGTGCTGAAAATTAGAAAATAACTGTTCATTCCAATGAGCATGATTCCTCCATTGATGATCTCTGTTCGGCCATTTACCAAAGGGAATGTCATGATAGTTATTTTAAAACACATACTATGTAAGTAATGTTAACCCTGCATCATTTAGTGAACCCGACTGCATGCCAGGTGTGGTGCTGAGCATGCAACAGAGGGTATCAGGTTTGATTTTCTTGGCCACACAGGGACAGTGGAAGGTGGTGGGGCTGTGTAAGAAGAGGTGCAGAGAGCCCTGGGCACACAGGAGGTGCCCACCGGGACCTGGTATCCGCACCACAGCACTGGTGCTTCCCCTTCCCCGGGACCACAGGCAGCCCCCACTTCTAACAGGAGCTGCCACTCTCTCTGAACAGCCTTCCTGATGACATCATACTTCCTGTTGAGGATGTGCTGGGTGTCCTAGAGCCTCCAGAGGGTCAGGAACCCAGGCCAAGGTCACGTCTGAGGCCAAGTCCAGAGCCCAGTGCTGCCCTGGCCCCTGGGGTTACCTTCGTCGCAGTCAAAGGTGTAGGCGGCCAGACGCAAGGTGGTAGCACAGACACTGCAGCGGAAACACTCCCGGTGGAAGAAGTGGCCCTCGGCGCTCAGCCGCTCCATCACATATACACGCTTCTTGCAGAAGTAACACGTGTCACTGCCTCCCAGGTTCAGGGGAAATGACTTTCGCATCGATTCCTGGGGATGGGGAGAGAAGAGTGGTGTGTTAGAGCTTATCCTGAGCCTTCAAATGCCAGGTTGAGGCTTTTAGAAATTCCAAACTGAATGCTGGGGACTTCATGGGCTTCCACTTCCTGCTCCTGCCACTGCAGCAAAGAGGGAGGGGTGCGAAGATACGACCCCAACCCAGACCCCAACTCTGCAGGGGCTGCTGTTAACTGTCCTCCCAGGCAGGCTGGAGAGTACAAGGCAGGCCGGGAGGGGTTCGCCCCCAGGTTGGCCACTCTGGTTTGGGGGTGGGAGTGGTGTCTCCCGGTCTGACAGAGTGGGCCTCACGCACACACCTGTACACCCCATGATGTTCTTTCTAGGATCTGTCCCTGGGATTAAGTGTCACCTGGTTTTGGACAAAGGCCTGCTGATGTTTTAGGTGTCCTGTTCCCCTGCAGTGGCACAGGTCGGGTGAGGAAAGTTGGTGGCATGAAATCTGGTCAGTTATAGTTCTAATTGTGAATTGGAAGGACACGGGCCAGGGTAGCAGTACCCCTGGGCGATTCCAGAGCAATGTGCCAAAAGGAAACTGAAAGAATTGTCAACTAAAATTCTTGGTGATGGCAGCGAGCGGCTTAGTTTAGACAAAGTGAGAACTCAAATCAAAGGGATGGTTTTCCCGTGACTTTTTTCTCAATCCAATGTAAAGAGGCTGTTCAGGTTGGACACTCAACACTGAAAGTGAAGGCCATTCAATTATGCTCATGGCCTCACCTGGTCCTTCCTACCAGGCCGTTCTCCAGAGCCACGGACAGCAGGAAGATGCTCTGTTTTCAAAAAGACCACAGGGGACCTGAGTGATGTCTGTCTTTAAGGAAATGCAGCCTCCCTCTAACTTCTGCCCTGATCCAGCTCATTCTCAGCTCCCTCTGGTCCCAAGAGAAGAGGAGTCTTGGGAGGACCAAGCCATCTGCTCCACATCCCATGTGCCCGCCCTGGGATGCCAGAGCCAGTGTCTGTGGGTGAAGGCTGGGGTTGCATGTCCTTACCAGGTCTGGAGAGGTGGCCTGGGCCTTAGGTCTGTGATCATTCATGTACAGATTGACCAGGACTTCAGCTGCAGCCCCTATTCCGCTGGACACTCTCCCTACCGTCAGCTAACCAAGAGCGGAGGCAGAGGAGACAGAGACAAAGATAGAGGCCAGTTAGGACCAGGAGGAAACATAGCCAGATGGATGGGGAGAGGGCTCCTCACCCACATGCAAGCAGCACCCCACAACCCCAGAGAAGCAAAACCAGCCAGACGGAGAAAAGAAATAAAACCCGTGGCCGCAAAAAGACAAGTACTGCAGGATTCCACTTATCAGTGGTGCCTAGAGTAGTCAAAATCCACAGACACAGGCAGTAGAGCGGTGGCTGCTGTTGTTTAATGGGTACAGAGTTCCAGTTTTACAGAACTAAGAGTTCTGGAGCAGGAGGATGGTGAGGATGGCACATGAAGGATGTATGTAATACCACTAAACTGTACCCTTAAAAATGGTTAAGGTGGTACATTTTATGGCATGTGTATTTTAACACAATAAAAAAATTAGGAAAAAAGAGATTAAAAACCAAAAGCCCTTTCACATACATACAGTTGCATACATGAATCCCAGAGAGGGAAAGAGGCCGCTTAGCAAATAAATCCAAGATTCCAGACTGTACTCTGGTCTCCTGCCCCCCAGCCCTGGGGCCTTGACAGCTTTGCTCATCAGGGGCATGGGGTAAACGTGGTGCTTAGACCCAATCATTACCCAAAAGCCCATAAGTCAGACAAACCAAGCAAAGAGGAGATCAGGAGCCAAGCCCCCTCAGGCAGGAAGCTAGACTGCCAGACTGTAGCCACCCTCCTCCAGAGACCCCTTGTCCCATGAGGGCCTCAGGCAGCTGCTCAGGGACCAGCAAGACCAGGGGAAGGGTTCAGGTCCAGCTCCACCACAAGCCAGTGCTGAGACTCGGCATGAAGCAAAGAACTTCTGAGCCTAGTTCCTCATTTAGTAAAATGGGGAGAGTGGTACCTGTCTCCTGAGTCTGTGGGAAGGACTGAGTGAGAGAATATGTGTCCTAGCGCCTGGTACTTAACAGGCTCAGAGCCTAGACTACCTTGAGTGGCATGTGATATTGCCAGAAATACATATTTGGGCTGTGCCCCCTGGTTCCTGAGGCAGAGCTCCTAAGACGTTGGTACCTTCCTGAGTGACGGCAGCATCTGATATAGATCTCCTAAATCCCCTGGGATTTCCTGGGTGAAGGAGCATCCTTTGCTGGAACGAGGCAACTCTTGAGCTCCTGGATGGCTTCAGAATGGGGCTGGTTGCCAGAGGAACCAACCCTATGATTAAAGAGCTGGAACTTTCAGTCCCACACACTGGCCTACGAGGGCAGAGAGGCTGAAGATTGAATTGACCACAGTGGCCAATGATGTAATCGATCATGCCTTCTTAACGAAGCCTCCATAGAAACCAAAAAGGATAGGGTTTAGAGCTTCTGAAGAGTGGAGGCCCCTGAAGGACGATGCCTCGGAGAGGGCGTGCAGGCACCCGCTCTTTCCTATATACCCTGCCCTGTGCCTCTCCTCACCTGGCTGCTCCTCTGTATCCTTGAAAATATCCTGTATAATAAACCAGTAACCGCGTTTTCCTCCTCAGGTTCAACTAATTTGCAAAGATGGCTTGCAGAACTAAGGGAAAACCCTTCCATTTATAGATTTTGTTGGTGGGGAGAAACATCCCCACTCTATTTGGTGACCACAAGTGAGTGGTATGAGAGTGGTGAGAAGCAGATTTGTGTCTTCCTTATACTTGATTTCTCTCTCTTTTCCCTCCTCTAGATTCAGCCTGCCCCAGCCTGCCCAAAGCTCCCAGGTCCTTCCCGACAGGACCACAGCCCACCCTGCCAACAAGAGCGGTATGTGGAATAGGTGCACGCTGGGCAGGTAGGGCAGGATGGGGACTGCCGCAGGCTCCAGAGCCAGTGCCAGGCAAGGTCAGCTTGGGGATGGGGAGACAGCAGCTCTGCGTGGGCCCTGGTGCATGGCCCAGTGACAGGTTGGGGGTAGTGCCTGTGCTCCTGAGGGTACTTACAAATGCCTGGACCCCCACCAAGGTGTCAGAGAGCTGGGAAATGGGTGGAAGCTGATAGCCCAAAGAGCATGGCACAATTATACATATATCCTTCTGCAAACCCCAACTTGCTTCCCCTTCACTCCTCACCCCCAGCTCTGGAAGCCCACCCTGGTATGGCTGCAGTCTCTTCTTGGGGAAGGCAAATGAACATAGCTAGATTCTAGAAGCACCGTTCCTGATTCCAAGATCCTAGAGGGAGGAAAGCGCTAGGTCCTCCCCAGCTTCCAAACCCAGCCTCCAGGAGATGTGGCCAGAGAGAGTAGCAACGGAGGCTGCAAGGCCTCTGGGCAGGGGTTGACAGCCGTCACCACAAAAAACCACAGTAAGTTGTATGTGGGTGAAATGATGACCTCCATCAAAACCCAAGACTGCCCTTGAGAGGCCACATCTAAGCTGATAAGAGAAAGCCTCAACTATACAGCAGGAAATCCAGGGAACTGCAGTGATGGTGGGCTCGCCACAGCTCACCTATTCCTGGTGGCAGTGCCCATCCTCAGGGCCTCAGGCTAACTCACTGGATTCCAGCAAAAGCACAGGCACTACATCGGGCTGAGCAGGGAAAGGAGTGCCTGGCAGGCTGGTGCGAACAAAGCCAGGAGCCCCTCACCCCCTTTCTCACTGGGAATCCCAACATTACAGCAACTTTGGAATGGCCACTCCAGACCACGTGTGTGGCTTTGGGGCCTGCAGAGGACATGGCTACAGGCTTGCTGGGGTTGTCTGATCCCTTGAACTTAGACAGATGGGACCTCATCAGAGTTTACCAAGCCTGCCACTTCTTGGGAGCAGCTATCAGGCCCAGCACCCCCTTCTACCCCTGCCTCTACTCTGGCCCAGCCTGGGAGAGATTAAGATTCTGCTTCCAAGCACACACTCTGGCATTTCCAGGAGGCCATAAATGCCAAGAAATTTAGCCCCTGCTTCCAAGAAAGGTTCAGGTGTGTTGGCTCAGGACAATAAGCCATTGTTTGTCTGATGTTCCATCCTCTGCTAGGCCCCCAGCTTGGCCCCTCAGATAGGGGCTATAGGATACAAAGGATTTCCTGGGCTTGTATGGAAATAAAGAGGGGAGGAAAGGCAGCGAGGTCAGTTACACTCTCAGCACAGCCTGCCCAGCCCCTGTGTGGCTGCCTCCACTGGACCAGTGTGAGAACCGGCTGCACAGTATTCTCCCAGAAAGGCACCAGTGATGCCAAGATACCCACGCACAATTACCACCTCCCCTGAGTAAGCAGAGATTGAGACTATACTTTCTGGGGCTTTTAATACAAATCCCTAATGAAACCTCATTAACCACTTAGCTAATAAGCACTTTGTGCACTGAGCTTCTCAGCAACCCTGACTTAGGGAGGCATTACTGAAGTGTGCAGAGGGCGGCGAGGTTGCTGGGAGGTGCTGCCCAAACTGAGCAGCTGTAGAGCTGCTCCGCTGTTCTACAGCACAGGGCACAGTCTGGGTCATCTGGGCAGGGGATCCAGGATGAAGACCACACCTGGTCCCACCTTTCATTAGGGCCAAAAGCCTCCTTTCTTCCCATGGCATCCACACATCCACCCTGAGAGGGTGACATTCTTTAAAGAAAAAAAAAAAAGTAAAATTAAATCACCCTTAAGGAAATTTGCACTGGGTCTCCTACCTGTCCTTCCAAACCTGATGAATCGCATTCCAGAATCACTAAGAGGCAGACCAGCACTTCTTTGAGAAGTCACAGGGAAACGAGGTGATGGAGAACTTGTCTCCAGGGATGAGGCAGGGGCCTCTGAAGCCCACCCCAAAGGCCAACGTGAAGGTGAATGTTGCCCTGGGCATCAAGGGTTATCTTCTATTTCCTGACAGCAGGAAGGCTTTACCGGCTCTCAGAGTGAGGATATTAACTAGCTGGCTTCTGCTTGCTCATTGCTCCTCAAATTCTCTGTGGCTAATGACAGGTTTTTTTCTTTTTAAATCTTTAATCCATTATGACCTGTTACCTCCAGATACAACAAAAATAAACTAGAAATATGATCACACACTTGAGTGTATGGCAATATCAAATGGTTCTACAAGTTTCCAACGCTTACTCTCTCTCATTTGCTGTAATCATAGGATTGCAGCCCAGTCCCTGCCCGTGGACCACACTTAGAGTAGCACTGCTCTAGTCAACTGGGAGAGTCACCAGGTTCTCAGGATCCTGAGAAATAAATGTTCAACTCATGGAGAAATCCCAGAGAAGGCATCCCGGTGTTGACCTCACGGTTAGAGGCAGTGGTTCCTACCAAAGACAAGCGTGCATTGATGGCAAGCCACCACGCTCCTGGGGAGGCTGGTCAACAGAAGAGCTTACGATAAGGCTGCGAACAATTCATCTAAATGCAAAGTTGGGCAATCTGATGATCTGGTCAGAGATGATCATGTTCCAGCCACTAGTTTTTTAAGAATTAGCAATTTTGAAGTCCCATGGGACTGCTTGTGCAACCTTTTATACATCTCTCAATATTCTTGTAATTTTCAAGAATTTGGGTGTTTTTCATTACTTTTTACCCCCTTTTGAATTCTAATTCTTTTTCAGCAAATTAATTAGAACACTTCAGAAGGGGCATCATCTCATGTTACATGAGGTTAACCTCACATATGCCATTTCCCTTCTATGAGCCTCAGCTTCCTCATCTGTAAAATGGAGAGATCACCACCAACCTTGCAGGGATGCAGAAAAGATTCCTGACAGAACCTGGGCAGTGTAGGAGGTGCTGGGCAGATACTGAGTCCAAAGCACAGCCATTTGAGATAAATACTTGAGGGGATGGATACCCCATTCTCTGTGATGTGCTTATTTCACATTACATGACTGTATCAAAACATCTCATGTACCCCATGCATATATACACCTACTACGTACCCACAAAAATTAAAACAAAACAAAGCATGGCCATTTGTGCAGCTTTGCATTTCCATGTTCTGGGACTTCTCTCCCATCTTAAATCACTTTCACTTTCCTCTGCACAAGCATGGCGTGGCCCACACAGGACGAGCTCCCTGCATCTTGAGCCAATCTAGATAGAAACATGGCGACGCAGCTATTGTCACACACACCCATGCCAGAGGCTGCAGACGATGGCTAGACCTCTACAAAGAGGCATCTTCCAAGTGATCCTGTGACCCCAGCACAGAATATCATGGTCACCGCTTGGATAGCAGAGCATTCCTCACACTGCACTGAGCTGGCCCATCTCCCCCTCAGTTTGCACTCCCTGAGTGACCTGGCTTATTCACCTCCACATTCCTGGCACAAGGCAAATACTGTGAATGCAGGAAGAAGCAGGCTCCAGGCCCTGTTTGTGTGAGAACAATGGAAATGTCCCTCCCTGGGCCTGGAACTGAGCCAAGATTACCAGGCGTCCTGGCTGCACTTCCCCGAGTTCGGCCACCTGTGGCCATACAGCCTGCCATGAGCATCCAGCAAGCCCACATGGGTAAGGCAGTGGTGAGAGCAGAACGTGTAGGGCCTCAGAGCACAGGACTCACATGAAGGGGAACTTTTGACAGGGAGGGCCAGAGAAGGTCTGCTGGCTCCACTTGGGCAAGGACATCCTCACCGAGGAGTCCTTGAGAAAACACCAGAAGACAGCCTGTTGGACCTGATTCCTCAGCCATATGCCCAGGGCTAGGGGTAGGAGGGCAGGCAAAGAACTGAAATCACCGTGTTCAAGGGTGCCTGGAAATTACAAGTTCAGAGCTGAGATGCAGGCAGGCCTTAGGGACTGTGAGCCCCCAGTAAGAGCCCATGTCTGCCCAGCTTCATCTCCTGGTGCCAGGCACTGAGCGGCTGATCATAAGTGCTTCGCTCCCAGAGCCCTGCAGGTGGGTCTAATAATCCCCCTTTGCAGGTGAGGCAGCTGAACTTCAGGGAGGCTCTAACTCACCTGAGGATGCACTGTTCTCAAATGGCTGGGATGAAAATGGAACCCTGAAGGTGACTTCTTTTCCTTTAGAAAGAGAGGGATCAACATGCATTTCAGGTAAATGAGCTTTCTTTCAGAATTCTCTTCCACTGGGGAAAGAGAAGGTTTACAGGATACTTCAGGCATTTTGCAAATGTTAGGACGTTGCAGTATTCCAGTTACCTCAGGACTAGCTGCTCTCCTCTCCATTTTATAGGTTAAGAAACTAATGTTCAGAGAGGTTCACAAACTTGCCCAACGCCACACAGTGAGTAACTGGTGCTTTGAACTCAAGCCTGATTCGAAACTCATCCAGCATTCTGCAAATTAAACCCCCCCAGGCTGGGATGCACACAGGAGACCTCCAGAAGGTTGCCTAGTTCTATTCCGAGGATAGAAGGAGGAACAGTTGAGGTTGGAGGTAGCCTTGAGACCTGTCCCTGAGATTTATCCTCCTACTGGATCAAACAAAGGCAGGTTGCCCCAGCATTTCCCTCTTTCCCTCTAATATGCAAATCTCTGGAGTAAACCCTGCAAATCCAGTTTTAAAACAAACACCTCCAAGGGTAGAGAAAGCTCCTTTTGCAATGTCCAGTGTTCTTCTTACCCTGGAGGATGGAGGGTCAATTCCCAGCCCAGCAAAGGACCCCCCTTGCCCAGCTGTGCAAACGCTCAGTGCCCTCTTGTTCTTGCAAGAGCTCACCAGCATGGCAAACAGCCAGCAGCCAGCAGCCAACAGCCATGCCATGGGCCATATCTGCAAAGAGGCCTCCCTTCTGGAAGACTGAAACTAACTAATGGCTGATAGGGAGCTGAGATCACAGAAGAGGGCTGGTTTGACCTGAGTCTGGGCATAGACCCCACAGTCCACAGCCTAGAAAGACAGACTCTGCCAAGGATCTGAGCCTAGCCCTCAAGACTCCCTGTGACCATTCAGGCTAAGAAACTTGCACCACTCTGAATTTTAAAGTAGAATATCAATCTGAGAGGGCGGGCAAGGGAGTCTGAAGGCAGAGCCCTGGCTCCCTGTCTTGGAGTCAGCAACTCAAGTTTGCATTCCTGTGAGTAACAAGTGCTACTTATAATAAGTTTGGCTAAGTCTGTTCCCACGAGGAGATGATTATTCCTGGATCCTCAGAATTGGCATGGAAGACCCTAGGGCAGGAGCAAAGACAAGCTGCCTGACAGGAAGTTGCCAAGGACTAAGCATCAGTTTCTAAGCGCATTTTTCTTCCTCTGGCTTCCCTGAATTCAGGCGAACTTGGGTCAATTGGGCAAGAAGAACAGCCCCAAATCTGTTTGGAAGAAGCATTAAGGCCCCAGGCTCTAGGAGAGAAACTCCCTGAGCTGCACCGGGCTAGAATAAATCTATTTATCACCAAGTCATCACCTACTTTAAGGAGCAGCCAGTTCTCTCCTCAGAGAAGGCTGTGATTCTGCCAGATCCTGTATGTGGAAAGCCCAGCGCTGAATCAATGGTGGGGCAGAGTTTGGGGAGGGAGAGACGTCAAGGCAAGGAGTGAGGCTGATGACATCCTTTCTAAGACTGCTTTAAACTAGCAACTCGCCACTCCATCCATAACTGCCTACAACGGAGTCACAGTACAACCTGCACAGATCTGTGAGTGTAGGTACTTAGAGAAACTGAGGCACAGAGAGGCTAAGTGACTTGCCCAAGTGTTCATTCTAAGAGCTCCTCCATCATTCCCAGCGTACTGTGAAAGAAACATCAGCCTGTAATGAAGACGTTGGAGGCTGTCAAAAGAGCCCAATTACATCATCATCTAATGGCCAACGCTGCCTTGGGAGAGAGAATTTTTTAAAAGAACAAAAATGGAGCAATTGTTCTACCACAACTGGGGAGAAGCAAGAAACAAAGCTGTAGAGGTGGGGACAGTAGATCTGGGGTTGGCCATCGCAAAGCCCTCCCTGTCCCTGAGCGTGGGGCTTGGACGCAGCCTCTGGGCTGATCCCTCTGACGAGGCCCCCATGCACTCTGCAGTACACAGGAGAGCACCGGCCTGGGAGTCGTCGGAACACTGGGCTCCAGTCTCCTTCTGGAGCCTTTGCCCTGTTACCTGTGGCTCTGCTTCTGCTCAGTTCTCGCAATCACAGGAAGAGCTCACTGGCCCCCACCCAACCACTCCATTTTAAATTGTCACCCTTCCCTCCCCAGCAATCGGGGTCTCCACCACCAGCTCTACATTTTTCATGGGAAATACTGTCTTGCCCTCTAACACATTACGTGATTTACTGATATATTATGTTGATTGTTGTAGGCTACTAGGGTGTAAGCCTCATTAAGGCAGGGAATTCACTCTTATGCATCAAGGTATATCCTGAGAGCCTGAAGTGCCTAACACTGGACTGTCATTCAATAACTATTTGTTGTTTATTGAGGGTGGTGGTTCACATCTGTAGTCTCAGCTACTCGGGGGTGGAGGGCTGAGGCGAGAGGAGCACTTGAGCCCAGAAGTTTAAGGTCGCAGTGAGCTATGATCACGCCACTGCACTCCAGCCTGGGTGACAGAGAGAGACCCTGTCTCAAAAATAAAACTTGTTGAATGAATGAATGAATGTTTACACATTAGCTTTCTGAGTGACACTGGTAGAGAAAGCTCCTTTTGTAATCCTCAGTGCTCTTCTGACCCAGGAGGACTGAAGGGTAGCTTCCAGCCCAGTGAAGAGCCTCCACCCCCGCCTGCCCAGCTGTGCAAAAGCTCAGTGCCTTCTTGTTCTTGCAAGAACTCACCAGCATGGCAAATGGCCAGCAGCCACACCACGGGCCAGATCAGCAGTGGCCTCCCTTCTGGAGGAGCAAAATTAACTAATAGCTGAGAGGAGCTGAGTCCTCAGGGAGGGCTGCCTGAAGAGCCAGAGACAGTGGCAGGCAGGGCCTCGGCGGGTGTGATGATGATGTGATGGGGACAGGCTTAGTGGCTGAACACATCTCTGTCTTACCCAGCAGCTCCACATGTTCCCAGCAGGCTGCCCCCTGCCCTCTCTTAGAGGGAACTCATGCCCAGTGGAAACCAAGTCAGGGAACTTGAGAGTGTAGGGGCTTTTCTTGCCCTAGTGCTGACCCCAACAGTGACCATGCCAGACTTTCCTGAGGATGGGAGAAAGGCAGGGACGGGAGAAGGTCTTGCCTGACTCTACCCTGAAGGGCCCAGGCAGCTGAAGGGGGCTGTGCCAGAGAGAAGCAGGGTTTGGGACTGGCTGACCAACTCTGAGCACAACCCACTGCCTGGTCTGTTCCCAGGTGCCCTCTTCCCTCCCACCATCCTGCCAAGGGTGCCATGACCTTTTCCCGTAGTAGGGAGTATACCCTGGGGAAGGCCCCTTTTCCTAGCTGGGCAAAAAGCCTACCCTACAGCCTTGCTGATGGTGATGACAAAAATGCCTGTCTCTACCCATATAGCTGACTGTAACGTGAGCCCAGAACTACTCTTACTGAGGAAAAAGAGACCCAGATAGGTCAGAAGACTTAAGGTCAAACAGCTGACCTTGGCTGACCCGGAGCAGGTGTCCGGGTATCTTGATGTGCTGACCATGGCTATTTTGAGCGGCACTGAAGATGGTGTTTGTGTTTCTCTGTGTTACCTGGTACTGCCCTTTCTGGGGTGTTCTCATTCACACAGGGGGCCTCAGTTGGGGTGGGGCTGGTAAGACTCCTTGCTCCTTTCTTGAGGACTCTACCTACACCGTTCTCCTCACAGAGGTAGAAGCCAACAGGGGTGGGACCCCCCCCCCCATTACACACCAAGAGGCAGCTTCTAATTTTTCGCTAATGTAATAGCACAGAGCTGGGTTCTGCATCAGTCTAACAGCACAGAAACAGACTAGCACTCCTTCTGGCAGTGGGACATTCAGCATGACACACTGAGCCTCTAGCAACAGCTCACGAGGTAGGCTTCACATCCATTTCCAGCCTCATTCATTCCAGAGGCCAGGCTTCCTAGAAGACAGACCTCTTCCACCCCAGCCTGGTATTGTTCTCAGCACAGGAGGTAACAGGAGGACAAGTGAAAAAGACGAAAAGCACCCCCAAACCCAATCTTAATCATTGTTTGTGAGTGCATTTCATTAACTGCTTAACCAAAGTTAGCTCCCCACTCTTCTCATCCTCCACGTCAATCTCTGCACTACTGAGTCATCCTGCTAGAATGCAGAACAGATCTTGCAGTGGCTTCCTATAATCCAGAGGATAAAATGAAATTCCTTTACACAGAATGGGCTCAGTTCCACTCTCCCTGCCCCCATAAATACTTTTATCTCCAAATTCAAGTCACACCAGACATTCCATCTTTCCATGTCATGCAAGCCCCGCCTTTCTGCCTTTGCACAAGCTAGCCCCTCTCCAAAACGCCCTTGCCCTAAACTTCTCTCTAGCAAAATCCCCTCACGGAACCTTCAACACTCACTCAGTTCTCATATTACCCCCTGTATTACCTCCCAGTCTTCTCCCCTCTCCATTTCTACAATCTTACCCTTTATACCTCTTACAAAATTAATGAATAGTATTACATTAAGTTTCCCATATGAAATTGCCATCTTATTAGGACAGAACAGGCAAATATATCCACTATTTTGTATTGTAAAAATGTTACTTATTTCTATGCTAATGTGCAGTTTCCCATCTCAACCGTAGAAAGGGAACTGCACTGCCCTCTCTGTTTTCGCAGCATCTGGCACGGAAGGTGGCACATGGTGGGTCCTGATTAATGCTTGCTGAATGAATGAGCCCTGTTTGGCAAGCTTTTGTAGGCTGCCTGTTCTGCCACGTTGTGTGCTCTAATGCAAAAGCAAAATTGAATCCAGCACTGTTGTAAAATATCTTACAAATTTGTATTCTAGCCAAGCCAGGCTTGAGATGTTTGTCTGTGCAGGTCAAGCGGGGCATGAAAACATCTGGGAACATGCAGAGGGCGAGGAAAGCAAATTGTTCAGAACAACTACCTTTCTGGCAGGAGAAGTAGAGTCAGCAGTTGATGGAGGAGAAGCAGCTGGATCAGGAGACGGAAGGCAAGAGGGAGGAGATGGAGGATGAGTATGAGACAGGCCTTTAGAGAGTTTATTCTGCACAGAACAGAAGTAGAAGAAATGAGGATTACCCCAGGAGTCACACACGGTGACAGACACCTCGATCATGCAGTCCCATGCCCGTGCACGCAATGGGGCAAAGAAAGGAGACCCATGTCTCAGGACAGAACAGAAACCCCTGGCTTTGGAGCCGTGCAGGATTATCTGGCTCCTGGTTACACTGCATTCTGCTGCAACTATTCCAGCTCCGTTGTCACGCCAAAATAGCTCACGCAGATTCAATCCATTCCTGCCTACATCCACCTCGGACACCAACGCCAATTACCAAAGCCCTCACCCTGGAGCTTGGTATGAAGTAGCAGCTGCCAGCTTAGGAGAGGAGAGCCCTGGGTTGCTTCAGGGCAGGTGGCCATAGCAGGGGCCTCTGTGGCTGCAGTAGACAACAGTGCTAGCCTCCTAGCAGCCACATGGAATCCTAAAAATGAAGTAAGTGTAAAGCATCCTTCCCACATCAGTGACTCCATCAAGTAGCAGAAGATGCAGGTCTGGAGGAGACGAAGTAAAAACAGTGGAGAGCCAAGTTCTAGGGCCAGGCACACTGTGAGGGAGGGGGGACTTTACACATACACCCACTTGCAGGATCTCATCATCCACTCTTTCATCTCCTCTCCAGCACACGCTCTTCTTTTCAGCGAATTTCCAAAGAAGTACCTGGCTTGAGGAGCCTGTACTTCCTAATTCTAAGGAAAAGCCATTCTTGTTGGCTTGACTTTACCCCATGGGGAAGCAGAGCCCCAGTTACGGCATGTGGTTGGCCTCATCATTCAGTATCTTCCTGATCAGGGCCACAGGGAGATTTCTCTCTCACACCCCAAAACATCACAGGCAACTGGCTAAAGGCACTGCGATTCTGCAACTTAGGACTGTTTCCTGTTTGTGGTGACCCTGAGGAAACTCAGAGCCTGTGTGGAGAATATCTAGGGCCTACCAGCGTGTGCTTCTGTTTAGAAATGTCTTTCTTGACCTGAGTTTACTTTCCTGCCTTAGTTTTGCCTTATTTTGAATCTGCACATTTAGGTCTTTTTTAGATGCCAGCTTGAATTATTTAGTGGCTTGAAAAATAAATAGCTCCTCATGCTATAAAAGCAGGAGGAAGGAGAAAATTGAGATCAGAGCCCGATTCAAGGTCACCTGGCTGAATGTCCAACATCTGGGTTCCTGGGGGCTCTGAAAGCCCCATGTTTACCTGTGGGAAATCCCCGTGTCCAAACATAGAGGCAAGGTGGGCCGCCTTCTCCTTAATGTTCTTTGTGTGAAATTCCCTGTTGGCCAAGTTCTGAGCCCTCTTCTGCAGTGAAGGTGAGAAAGGAGAAAGAAAAGAGAGGTAGTGACAGAGACTGAGACAGTTGCTTCCAAGAAGTGGGTGAGGGAGGCAGCCGGGGCCTTGCCTGCTCAGCACACACAGCAGGACGGGAGACAGGGTGGGCAGAGGGAGGAGGAACCCACGTGGGCAGGAGGAGGGAGGGGAAGAAAAGAAGTCGCCCAGACACGGACAGAGACAGGGCAAAAAGTAAGTCTTTCACCTGGAGAATCTTTTCCTCCACTTGCTGCAGCCGCCACAGCACCCCGGAAAGAGCCTGTGCCCTCGGGCGGGTAGGAGGCAGGGTAGCGAAATTTTCTGTCCCCCCCAGCTGTAGGTCAGACTTGGCTCTGGCTCTCCAGGGCCTGCTCAGGCACTCGCTGCCAGCAGACACTTGCTTGAGCTCTCTGAGCACGTGCCCCGTCACAACCACAGAGGGGAACTGAGAAAGAGGGAAAATTAAGCTTCCTTCCCTACTGCAGCCCTTTCATAACCCCCACCATGAGGAATCCCCTATGAAGACCAGAGACAAAGGGCGCACCAGGTGCAACCCTACGTAGGATTCCAAACTGGCCCCAGATATTGATTCTCTACCTGCATCAAAATTGCCTGGCATCCTCATTCGCAATACACCGTCTGAAGCCTCACCCCAGACCCCCTGAATTAAAACCTGTACAATGCTGGTTCTCAATCCTAGCTGCATACTGACATTTAGTACTTAAGAAAAAAAGACCCAAATCTGGGCCCAACCCCCAGAGATTCTGATTGCATTGTTCTGGACTGGGCATAAGTTAATGGCAGTGTTTAAAAAGCTCCCCAGGTGAGGTACACAGACATAAAATTTCTGCATTGTATCCACACTGACCTTATTCAACCTCCCCCACCTGGAAGCAACACACAAATCCTAATGCCAACCAGAAACCTTTGCAGCTTATGGCCAATAGTAGTGATTCTGCTCAGATTCCAAACCCAGGAGCACAACATGGCATAAGCCACACTCCGTGACTGCCAGCTGCCTTCCTGCCCACTATGCAGGTCTACTCTGGCACCGGGAAGGCCTCGCCACATCCCAGCCTTACCCCTTAAATGCATCCAGCCAAGTGGCCACCTGGGCCCATTTCAACATCACTTTTTCATTGATTTGGAAATCAGCCTATTCGAATGGTCTGCAGATAATGCTTAGTGTTATGGGGCATCATACAAAATATCCTGTGGTACAGTTTATTTTTCCCTAGCAGCACCACCGAGACCATGGTATTTGGTCAACTGATACCTCTGACTGGCTAAGGGATCCATGAAATGTATTTTGTGATGCTGCATACTTGGTTGTTCTTACCTATAAGGGTGGTGACCTCAGGGTGTGTCCAGAGAATCTACAATCAGCCCTACCTGGGGTGTGGGAAGAGCCACTGACCCCACCCCTCTGGATCAAATTACCCTCTGGCCTTTACCAAAACAGCATCCACTGAAAGGAGCCCTACCTGCCTTTTCAGAGGAGGTGATGGGCTGGGTGTGGCCTCCTCCGGCTTGGGGCAGCAAGAGTGAACAGGAGGGCCAGAGGAAGAGCACAGGACGGGCTTACCTATCCCTGAGACACGGCGTTCCTGGGAGGAGAAAGGCGAGTCCAAAAAAGCAGCCACAGGAGACATGAAGGAAAAGGTGAGTCAGACTGACAGGCTCAGAGGGAGGAGAGAGAGGAGCAGGGAGACGAAGTTTGCAAGTGCAGAGACAGCACTGGGCTGAGCTCCTGCAAGCCGAGCCCAGCTGGGAAACTTGAGCCCTGGCTCCCCGTCCATGTGAACAGTGAGTCCTAGAGTCCCCTTCTCATGGACAAAGTGTGAATCCCAGGGTGGCTTTGCTTTTGGCTCAGACACAGGGCCTTAAGCAGGCCTTAAGCTTTTGGCTCATGCCAGGGCAGGGTGGCTGGCTCAGGAGTCCACCTGGAAACAGAAAAGCTTCCTGCCCACTCAAGGACAGGGATGCTCTGGTGCTTCTGATGGAACTGAACCCTCATCAACACTTGGGGACTGTGAGGGGCAAAGCCTCCAGAACAGGCATCCAGAACATTTGTGGAGAATTACAGGTCTCAAGGAAATGGTCCCCTTAAAATAAAATCCCTTCACTTCCTGGAGAAGGTGAGTTCGCCCAGGAGACACACAGTCCACATCGAGACTAAGGAGACATCTCTGGTTGCCTCTAAAGCTATTAACTAAGAGTCTGTCCTCCCAAAAAGCCTCATTCTGTCATGTGACAGGTGTTCACCATAGAAAAACCAACCTCTTTTCCCAAGCTTCTGTAATGTGACAAGAGCATCGTAAAAGAAGTTCAGGGGAGCAAACTGAACCACGAGGCACAGACCTCAGAGCCGGAATCAGGAGGAAGCCTGCAGCCTGACACAGCATTCAGCCTCCTCCAGCCTCAGACTAACCCCCATCAGACACAACAGCCCACCAGGCTGCCCCAGTGCAGGGGGAGAGGAGAGTGCCAGGGGAAACACGTGTGAGGCTGGCCTTCAATACTGTGGGCTCAGACTCAGTTCCTCTGGTTTGGATGGATCTTCTCATTGTGGACTTTGTACTTTCCCAGCCAGCCAGCCTCTCAAAGCTCCCTCAAACTGCATCATCTCAAAACTGGCTGCAAACCAAGTCATGGTTGGAAAGCAAAACCAGATCAGGGAACGGATTTCTTTAATGCAGAACAAGCACGAGCACACTAGGCCCATGGGCCACATCTGGCCTGCTCCTGTTTTTTTGTAAATAAAGTTTTATTGGAACACAGACAGGCTCATTTGTTTGGGTATGTCTGCCGCTGCTTTCATACCACAATGGCAGGGTTGTAACAGAGACAGTATGACTTCCAACGCACTAAAAAACTGCTATCTGGCCTCTTATAGAAAAGTCTGTTGATTCCTGATCTAGAAGGAGCTCAGGTCTCCTTGGGACCACGCCTGACTGGCATATCTGAGGTCTAGCAGTAGCCAGAACATTCCTGCCGAAAAGTCACCAGGAAGTCAGGTTCAGTGAGTATTTGACGTGACTCACCTGCTTCATGAGTGAGGGGTTCCGAGTGCTCTCCTCAAACTTGGCCAGCAGCTGATTTGCCATGGACTTGACTTTGTTCTGATTTCCACCTTCTTTACTGCTCCCACACTCTTGATTGGAGCCCAAGCTACGACTGGAAAAGTTTGAAGGCTGCAAAGGTTGAAACGGGACACTGATGGTTACCAGATATCAGAAAACAGACTTGGGGACTCAGGACGTGGGACTAGATTCCTGCAGAAGGGCTCCCTCCATGGTCCTGAGGAAGGGAGGCAGAGCCCCGCACAGGCAACGCTCACAGGAGGGATGCATCTTTCCAAAGGATGGGCACAGCTAGGCTTGGGAGCCAGACAGCTGGGGTCTGAATCCCGACTCTCATTTCTTAGCCCTGTGACACTGGCAATTTACTTTACTTCTCTGACATTATTTCATGTATAAAATGAGAACAGTAATCTACTTCACATGATTACTGCAAAAACCAAATATAATCATGAAGTGTTAAACAAAGTGGTTTTCAAAAACACATCATCTGGCTGAGAAGAGAAGAGTGGGGGTGGGGGAGCAATGAGGGAGTCAGTAGGGGGTCACTCAGGCAAGGCCTGGGCTCGGGGATCTTTCTCCTCTCTCCTCTGTACCCCACCCCCAGCTTTAGCCAGCCCTGCTCTATTTTTGCTATCTTTTTAAAGAAAGCTTTTAATTTAGAAACAGTTTTACATTTACACAAAAGTTGCAAAGATAGCACAGATTGTCCCTGCATACACTTCACCCAGCTGCCAGCAGTGTTAAATCTGGAATAATTGCCCCTGTCATCAAAATTGAGAAATTAACACTGGCACAATACTGTTAACTAAATTATAGCCTTTATTTGGATTGCATCAGTTTTTCCACTCATATCCTTTCTCTGTCCCAGGATTCAATCCAGGATCCCACGCTGCATTTCATCATCTGGTCTCCTTGGTTTCCTACAAACCGTAACAGCTTCTGTAACAGACTGACGCTCTGTGAAGGGTACTGAGCCGCTGTTTCATAGAAAGCCCCTCAGTCTGGGTCTGGGTTGGTCTGATGTTCTCTCATGATTAGACTTTGGGAAAGGACACCACCGAGGTGAAATGCTCTTTTCATGCCAGTACAGCGGGGTGCATGATATCGACATGACTTACAAGTGGTGATGTAGACCTTGATCATTTGGTTATGCTAGTTTATAAAACAGAGTTCCATATAAGATTTCTCTAGCTTATCTGCTAACAGTAAGTAACAATTGAAGACGACCAGTGTTTACTTAAGAGGCTCTGTTCCCCCGTACTGCAGGATCTCCTCCCACAGGCCTTGGAAGTATAAATGGTGCTGCCACAGCAAGTGGGCCGTCGGTTTTCCAGGGACACCAGGAATGTCCCTCACAGGAAGATACATTCTCACAACAAAGATGTGTTCATTTAGAAGAAATTCACGGGAAGAGGCAAGCTGTAGTTAATTTTTTTAAAAAGATCCCTAGGTGTGGCAGCCCCATGGGAAACCTAGTATGTAGAGCCACACAAACCAAAGAGGTACACGCTCCTTCAAAATGCAGTATAACTGTGCACAACAGCACAGGCCTGAGTGAGAAGAGGGTGTGTTTACTTGGGCGGTCACTATTTGTACAAGACCAAAGTTAGCCAGGACAGTGGGCCATACAGGCCAGCACTTTCAGACATGAATGGGCCCATGAATCATCTGGAAATCAATCCTCAAAAGCAGATTTGATTTCTGTAGGTCTGGGGTGGGCCCTGAAAACCTGTACGTCTAACAAGTACCCAGCTGCTGCTGCTGGATCTTGGATCACATTTTGAGTGGCAAGAATTTAGAAAGAATACTGCTTTGTTAAAACTGACTTTAAACAAAACAGTTGCCCCAGGAGACTGTCCAGGGCATCTCAGAAAGTGTAGACACAAACCAGATTTCTTCCCACTGCAGCTCCTGTGTTGCCAGTAACAGAAACAACACTCACATCCCTTAAACAAGCCATGGGTGAAAGGTTGGAAAAGACTTCTGCCTGAGACAAAGTGTAGGCAGCTTCTTGGGAACAGGCAGAAGCAAATCCCAGGCCCTGAAGGTGGAGAGCCAACACCCGTAACCTGGGAAATGGAACGTCTCTAGCGTTGCGCAGCCTCTGCTTCCTCCCTGTGTCTCTCTTTGCTGGCTTCTTGCTTACACCACAGCAAAGAGGTGGGGAGGCAACAGTGCTTGAAGGAAGCACCTTCAAGAGCTCTAGGAAAATGTTCAAGCCAGGGTGTTTTGAACTCATTGGGTAGAATGGGTTTCTTCACATTTTAAGATGTGAACTGAACTGGTTTTTCTTCATCAGCACTTCCCTTTGACCATCCCGGATAATGAGTGGAATGGCTGGCTGCTGCTTTCCCCAAGGTGAACCTCATGGATCTGTTTATTATAATGCTCACTGTTGTGAGATATAGCAAGTCAGACACAAGCAACCATATCATGCAAATATACAGCAATAAAACTCTTCAACCATATGCAATAGAAAAAGTCCCTTCTACCTCCTATAAATCAGGAATCAATGTATTATGCAGACTGTCCTGCATGCCTCTCAGTCATTTCGGGGTCAGCCAGCAGGCTAGCCAAAGTTGGCATCCTACACTTTGCTGACGATATGCATGCCTGTGGAGTTAGAATGGCTTTTTTTGAATGAAGCATATATCTCAAGTGTCTTTTAAAAGCTGCCCAGGGAAGCAGGAACTGATACTCTTTTTCTGCTTGATCAATTTTTCAGAAGCAAGGGAGAGATTCAAGCTCTCCTTTGACAAAGTAACCTGGAATCTTCTTCTTTCACCAGAAAGTGGCACTTGTGGGCACCAGGACATTTGCCTTAAAGACTAAAAGCAAGGGAAACGCAAAGGAATACAAAGGATGATTGGGAGAAAGTGGGCGTGCTGACGCCTCTTACTATTTCCTATTAGTAGTGACTGTATATTGATTAACATGTGTCAGATACCATGTTCCCCTTATTCATCTTTAAAAGTCCTGCAAAGTTTCACGCGTTTCAAGTGTGTCATTGCATGTTACAGACATGAACCACATCCTGGGAGGTTATGTTTCTCAAGGTTACATGGCTAGTCAGAGCAAAGCGAGATCCAAAACCCCAACTGTTTTTCCGTCACGCCAAGCCTGGAACCCAGTGGTTCATGACAGAGGGAAGGAACAGGGCCAGGCTGCTGCCACAGTGAGGCCACCCGTGGCCACTGGTTGTCAGGAAATCCGCCTCTGTTTAAACCCACACCGTGTACACAAACCTCGTCAAGGTTATTGAAGCCCTTCCGCCTCCGTTTGTTCATGTCGTTCTCTCCGGTTTGACCATCCACCTGCAATGGCCAGGAAAGCAGGGTGAGCTCAGGGGGCCAGCAAGGGCTTCAGTCCCACTAAGACCCCTGAGGGCACAGGGCTGGCTTTGAGCTGGTGCTGCAGATACGTCCCTGTCCGCAAACAGCTGTCAGCCTACAGGCAGACGTGGTAGTAAATTACCCTGCACTGTGACAAATGCTGTCACAGCAGTTTGTGCAGGCACGGTGAAGAGAACCTCACCCCATTTAGGGAGCCAAGGCTTCCATCAGAAGGGGCAGGAATTACATCCCCAAAGATCTTCATGAAACATCAAAGCAAAAAGAATCCCGGTGACATAGGCAGGGCCAGGATGATCTCCGTTGCAACGTGGCTTTGGGCTGGGAGCAGTTTAATGGATTGCCCAAGGCCGCAGCCAGGGCTGCTGATGCCCTCAGTGTGCTGCCTCATGGAGCCCACCAGGGGTCTCTCTGCAACCAGGGAGCCTCTCTCCTACAAGAAGGCCCCCTGGTTCACCTCACACGGACTCTCAGGATTCAAATGAGCTGCCCAGGGATTTGACGGCAAATTAAGTGTGCAATTTGGTCCCATCACAGATACTAGTAAACAATATTTTATTAACTTCAAATAAGCCTTAACTATAGCCTGATGACTGGCATGACCACACAGCCTAGTTTGCTGGAGGTGTGTGTGGGGAGGTACTTCTGATTACTGCTTTTTACCCACTACCTGATTGTTAACAGTGCCCACTTCACTCCCAGAAGTCTCCTGGTTTAGATGATACGTGACATGATTGCCCTACAAGAACCCCTCACAGTCCACTCTCTGCTGCATGAATCTGGACATTTAAATCCGGAAAGTCCTGCTCTATCCAAGCCCATTGCATCACCCTGCACAGACTCCCAAAGGGCACTCGGTTGTCGGGCTTGTCTCCTCAGGGAAGGGGCAGAACTCTGGAGGCTGAGCTCAGGCTATGGCTGGAGTGGGACTGACTGAATTTAGTACCTCCTCTGCACCCCATGGGTAAGCTACCCTTAACACTGGGCTAGGGTCCTCCTAGGCTCCCCTATCCTTTCTGGGGTAAGACCTCTCTGCTACCAGTCTCCAGCCACTGGGGCCTTCTCCAAATGGCTAGCTCTCTCAGAACCAGGGAGCCATGTCCCACCGACCATAGACTGGGGCAGGGAGCATCCTACTCTCTCAGAGGGGTCTCCATAGCAGGCCCACATTAAACCCTAGCTTTGCTACCATTTTGGATGCAGGGGGAAGTGCTACAGGCTACCTGCTCACCCCAAACCCAGGCGTACAGCCCAGTCAGCCCCATAAATCCTAATCTACTCAATCACAGGGGGATTCTTTCACCTCCTGGTTGTTCTGAAACAACAATAGCTACGTGCGCCCCCACGCACAGCCCAGTACACGCCCCTCCCTCCAACGGAAAGCACCTGCTTCCTCGTCTCGTGTCCTCTTCATCATCCCCTGCCCTCTCCCCACATTTGCCAGCACCAGTTTTCTTTTTGTTTGTTTGTCTTTAAAGACAAGATCAACCACAGTTTAGTCCATTGATATTTGTTCAAAAATTTGACCCAGGCAGCACAAAACAACACATCAAAGGGCCCTGCCTTCTCTTCAACATTTTCCTCAGCTTCTAATAAATCATTATTCTGTGAATGGAAATGATTTCAAGCCAAAAGCTTGGTTAAACACCAAGAGAAACAGATGACCTTATTTGCAACGATGTTGGGTCTTAGAGGAACAGGCTGTCTGGACCCTCAGCTCTACAGCCTGGGAATGCTGCTCCGGCCAGCCCAAAACTGGAGCCTGTGAAGGTACAGAATGTCCTACCCAACAAGAACGCTTCATGCATAATCTTAGAGGTTTCTGGGTTTTTTTGTTTTTTGAGTTCTACCTTAAATGAGGATTTGACTTTTCCTCCAAAGAGCAAAACACTTTCTGTCTTTTGTACTCAACAGCCCAGGGTGGGGCTCTTCCAGTGGAGCCTATACAGATCAAAGACAGCACTATGAGCCAAGGGCTTATGAAAGGTGTTCCTGGGAGACCATGCCCAGCCAGCAGCCCCTGAGAAGACTCCAAATCCTTCAGGGGGAATAAAGGACATAGACAGAGACAACCTCAGCCCCTCTGACCCACCCTGAGCCATGGGTCAACCAAATGTAGTCTATATGGAAAGGGGAAAGGTTAGCAACACACATACCCAGGTGGTTTCTACTTTTCCCTATGAATTTAACATCGAAGCACTGATTCTCAACTAAGAGCTAGGCTAAAGCAAAAAGGTTAAGAACATTCAAACCTAGAGATTTATCTAATTTTTTCTTATCTGTATATCTGTACTTGGGAACCAAAATTGCTTCAGTATTCCCTTGTCCTTGGACCCTATTTTACTCTACAAAGAATTGAAAGTACAAGAAGAAAGAAAATACTTACTGTGCCCAAAGAGAATATGGGAATAAATAACTTACAGTCTTTTCCTATTAATGTTTCCAGCTCTTTCGCCCTAAAAATACTTTCTTATCATGACTGCCTAATCATTTGAAAAAGTCTATATACCAAAAGGCATTTATTAAACTAATTGGTTTCCCCATTAAAAAAAAATCAAAGATGTAGATCTGCCAATCTGAACATTTATTTGATCAGCACAAGATAACCATGTTCCTATACTGCCTGAGTTAATGTGATTTAGCTCAAAGCAAACAAACTTTATATTTAGTTAGCTGGTGTAGCCTAGCCCAGGAATAATTTAGAAATGGGTCATAGGAAGAGAGGTTGGCCATTGCAGTCTATGGCCTTGTTGACTTGGGCAGCAGCTATGACATTTAGAAAGATGGCCAGTGATGCCAGCAAGAGAGCATTTTCTTCAAGGAATCATGGATTTGAGTGCTGGTACTAATTATTTCCCAGCTGTGTGATCTCAGGAAAATCATCCAACTACTTTGACTTCAGTTTCCTTAACTATAAGAAGAGAGCTTATATTGTTTAGTTCATAAGGTGTTGTGAGAGTAATGAAATCACAGATGTAAAACACTTCCATAAAGTGTTAGACAGTAGTCTTCCCTCATTCATGGCAGATACATTCCAAGGCCCCAGTGGAAGCTGGAAACCGTGAATAGTGCTGAACCATGTTACTAGATCAAAAACACATAGATCAGTTACTAGATCAAAAAAACATGGCATATCTATGTTTTTTTGACCTAGTAACTGATCTATGTTTTTTTGACCTAGTAGCTGAGATGGCTAAGGTAACTAATGGGTGGGTAGCATATACACCATGAATATACTGGACAAAGGGATGATTCACATTCCAGGCAGGATGGAGTGGGAAGGTGTGAGATTTCATCATGCTACTCAGAATGGTGTGCAATCTAAAATTGTGAATTGTTTCTGGAATTTTCCTTTTAATGTTTTTGGACCATGAGTGAATACAGGTCAGTGAAATCTTGGAAAACAAAGCTGCAGATAAGAAGGGGACTACGGTACAAGTGTTAGACACTATTAGTGAGGCTAGTGTCAGTAACAGACTTCTATTTTATTTTATTTATTCTTTTTGGGGACAGTGTCTTGCTGTGTTGCCCAGGCTGGAGTGCAGTGGTGTTATCTCAGCTCACTGAAACCTCTATCTCCTGGGTTTAAGTGATTCTTGTGCCTCAGCCTCCCAAGAAGCTAGGAGGGTGCACCACCACACAGGCTAGTTTTTGTATTTTTAGTAGAGACAGGGTTTCACCTTGTTGGCCAGTCTGGTCTTGAGCTTCTGGCCTCAAGCAATCCACCCACCTCATCCTCCCAAAGTGCTGGGATTACAGGCATGAGACCCCATGCTTGGCAGAGTAACAGAATTTTAAACATCTGAATTCTACTTCTGGCTTTGACATTTACCACCTACATGACTTATCAAAATGTAATCTCTCCAAGTCCAAGTTTCCCTATCTAAAAACTGGTGTGAAAATGTGTTCCCAGCCTTCCTCCAAAGGTGACATGAGGAGCAAATGAGATGTATATGAAAGTGTTTTGTATGCTGTAAAGAGCTGTATTGATTGTGGTGGCAGTACAGAACCAAGTGTTCAAGCCAGACAGTTTTACTCATCTTTTGAGAAGACAAGCATCTTCATTGAATCATCATTTTAAAGGAAGAGAACTATCATTTACTGAGCCCCTTCCACCTCCCAGACACGGTGCTCAGACCTGCCACACGCATTTGCTCGCCTCATCTTTGCAGCAATGCTATGATGTATATGTTGTTACCCTCATTTCTCAGGCAAGCAAAGGAGGCTTCTGAGAGGCTACAGCATTTTCCAAATCCCCAGCAGACCTAACTATGTGTTTGTCTGCCTGACTGCTAACTGCATTCCCAATCTGTAAACCAGCTCTGAGTCCTGGACTGAGATTGCACAGAGGAAAGGAGAGAGCACAGTTTCAGTCGTGACCTGCTGGCACCTGGAGGGGCTGCTCCAGGATCCTGTGCTTGCCCGGGCCTTGGAAGACGGCACTCTTAACTCTCCTAAGCCTTCTTCGAACCTCTGCAATGAGAAGTCCTAGAAACCTAGTGGGGAGCTTTGGCTGCTGGGTGGGTGGTTCTGAGAGAGAAGTTGGGGAGGTAGGGTGAGAGGAAGTTTGTAAGACCCACTGGAAGGCAGGCTGCCTAGGCAGGGTCCTTGCCTGTTTCATTCACTGCTCCATCCCCAGTACTAAGGAGAACTCCACATAAAATAGGCACTCAATAAACAGTTGTTGAATGAGTGGATGGAAGGAAGAGGCACTTTCACACATAATGCCACCAGGCTCTTCAGAAAGTGTCTGTGCGGGTGGGTCAGGAAGAGGAAGGTTGGAGTGGGGGGACCTGGACCACTCAGACCAGACACTGACAAAAACGTCAGTCACGTTTTGTGAATGCCACTCTGTCAGGGACCAGTGCTGGAGGAGGAGGAGGACCGGTTGAGCAGGATCAAGCCTGGGACCATCCATCTGGCTTCTGGGATGAGTTCTGCAGGGACAAGTGACAACTTTTGTTTTAGCCCCCAAGGAGTGGGCTCAAAATGGAACAAAAATGAGTGTCTTGCATATGTGTAGAGTGATGACTGTAGTGGCCGTAAGTACAGATGTCACCACGAGTGGCAGGTCTAGGAGAGTACTGGCAGGTATTGTGAGTCTGAGTGTGTATGCCTGTGCGTGTGCCTGTACACACAGGGATGACAGGGGCCATGGTTGTATGTTCAGGTGTCACCTGCATGCATGATGACAAGAGCCCTGGAGCCCCCAGGAACTGTCGCATGCCATGAGGCTTTTAGATGCTCCCCAAGACCAAAGACAGAGCTGCAGAAGCAGACCAAGGGCCTCTTAAGAGGCAAATATAATCCCCAAGCTCTCCCTTCTCCAGGCGTGGGCCCTCCAGTCTTCAGAACTAATCAGCCCAACGGGTGACCACTCATGGTGCGATGGAAAAGTTACTGTCTCTAAAAGTAAACAAGATCCTTGATGGAGGAAAAAGCCTTTCATTCTGCTTGAAGTTGATACATCTTGTGGGATTGCATGTTATCAGGAAGATAAGATTAGGGAGGAAAGAAGAATTTAACATCTGTCAGTGAAAACCAGGAGGGAGATTCTTAAGCCTGACTCAGCAGAGAAGCAGTGGATCCCCTTCAGATGAAGATGCCACATTATAAACACATGTACACTCATAGCTCAATTCCCATATCAAGATATTCCTCTGGAAGATGGAGAGGAAGTTAGAGAGGGACAGAGAGGAAGGTCAGATACAGATATCCATAGGTACAGATATTGTCTGTGTTTGCAGGGAGGGCTATTGTACAGGCTCATGCAAGCATGGCCTGGCCTGTATGTCCACTCCTGAAGGGCTGTTGAGCAAGGTCATTGAGGGTTGCATGTTTTGTTGTACTGACATCTTGGTGTAAATGTGAGGGAGCCTCAATGTACAGATGTGAATGTATTTCAGAGTCTTACGTGCAGACATCTCCTTTGGCTCTATAGGACCAGACCAGGGTGGAATCGGCGCTCTTTGCTAGTGGGAAATGTTGAGGCCAAAGAGCATTGCCATTAGGTTGCCCAAATCGAAAGAGCATTCAGATACAACAAGGTATCTGGTAGGACAGGAAGAAGGTACTTTCTACATGGCCCTGATCATTGTGCTGGCATTGAGTGGTGGACAAAACAAGAGAAGAACAAATACAATGCCCACGCCAGGCACTTAACTCAATGGCCAAATCTCTCCATCTATTCAAAGATGGGGCAGAGTGCAGAGATTAAATGAGGCTGTGGGAGAGAACAGATCTGTGGGCCTTGACTCCTCTCAAAGTGGGCAGCCAAGGGACACACCCTGAAGACTCAACAGGGTTCAAAAGGGGCCAGGATTGGTCAGCCGAGCCCTCCGCCACAAGCAGTTTCTAGCAGAGCCAGAAGGAAGCAGAGTGAGGCCCTTAGCCCTTGGAAGGCCTGGCTGGCCTTGCTGATTCCTGACTTCTCACGGTCCCCACCTCCTAAGCCGGTGCTGGCCAGGCTGTTTCAATGCCGTCACTCTGTCAACAGAGGTGTGGTGAGAGAAAGGCTGAAACATCCCTCTCCAGTTCCCTCTGTGGGCCAAGTGGGAGAAACACAGTGTATGGGGAAAGGCAGTCAATGCCTGGCGTAGAGAGCTTCCAGAAACTCCAGCTGGCTTGCCTGGGGCAGAACAGCCTAAGACAGGGGTCCTTGGGCTGGAGGTAGAACAAGCTAACCACTGGTATCCAGAAGAGAGTACCATTCGCTCAGCGGGAACAAGGTGGGCAAGATAGCCCTCACACACAGCCTCTGGGTTGGGCCAGCTCAGAGCGGTGAGCGGCTGGGTGCAGCTCATCATTTTAACTGCTCTGTTGCACCTTCCTTGCCCAGCTGCAGCCTTGCTAGCCCATTCCTTCCTAGAGCTAGGGAGTGGCAGAAGCAGGAAGTATCCTGCTCCTGGAGTTAGCGAAACAGCTGCTGCAATGTCCCAGGGAGCAGGGAGTGCAGGCCTCAGTGGAAAAAGTGACCACTGCTCACAGCCCAAGGAAAGAAAGGAGGCTGGGCGGCCCCACCCTAGGGTGGAGGGGCTGGCCGGATATGGCTGTCCTGGCCAAGCTTAAAGACACTGTTGGCCACCTAGAGAGACTCAGAAACTTGCAGAGGCCTCCAGCCCACTGTCCTGTTGGCGGAGGGCACCCTGCCACCCTGGGGAGGGCAGGCCAGTTCTGGGCAGGGTTTTACAACTGCCCCCTCCCCAAGCCACCCCTGCTCCCACCAATGGCCTCACTCTGGTCCTGTTCTCCATCCATCTTCTCTCCTCTGCTCCCACTGACCACCCAGGGACTCCCTACTCCAGTCCTAGAACTCTGACATTTGCCATCTGCCCCAGCACATCCCACAGCCTACCCTCACCCTCACCCTGGCTGGCTTCCCTGTTGCTTGGCTCAGTCTCCAGGGCCCATCGTGTAGAAGCGCTCTCCTCCCTGGGCTTCCCAACTCCCTCCCTGCCTTTCCAACTGTCCCTTCCCCTTCCCATCTTCTTTCCTGGCTGCTCTGCCTCTGCCAGCCTCTTAAACTCTCTTGTTCCCCAAGGTTTAGACTCCTGGTTCTCAGTTTTCTCGCTATCTTCCCAGCGTCTGTCTTCCCAACTGGATTCCAAAGTCAAGCCACACATCACTTCTGCATGTCCTATAACTGGATATATAACAAATGCCTTTTAATGAGTGGACTAATTAGTGTGAACAAAGCCTGGGGTAGGGGCAAAGCAATGAAGTACAACAGAGTAGCAGGTGACCTGCCCAAGGTACCCAGCCTCTCTAGGTCTCCATTTTATTTTTGAGGCAGAGTTTCTCTCTTGTTGACCAGGCAGGAGTGCAATGGCACTATCTCGGCTCACTGCAACCTCTGCCTCCTGAGTTCAAGTGATTCTCCTGCCTCAGCCTCCCGAGTAGCTGGGATTACAGGCACCTGCCACCTATAGGAGAGCCCAATATATATTTGTTGAATGAATACAATATATATTTGTTGAATTCATGGAATGAATGAATTCCATGAATAAATACAAGTTAATGGAACAGATGGGTGGACGGAGCATGACTACCATGCACTTCTGCTACTAAACTGATGGCCATCACGTTCCGGATCTAAACTGTTCCACACAGTGAGAAATCATTTCATCCCCATGTCTCAGGAAGCAGAGCTGATCTGATTTGCTTCTAAAAGCATTCACCAATATGTCCTATCAGCTCATGATCATGTCCTTCCTATGACCACTTTGAAGTCATTGAACTAGCTACACAGTGCCAGGAAGAATTTCCAAAAACACTCAGTCACAATCCGAGCTTTACCAGCATCTTCCGGGAGTGCCTGGTCCACGTAACTTACTAGCATCAACAGACTGAGCATGTGATATTCTCCGCTCCTCATACCCTGTCCACGTGCAATGGGAAATACAACAAAAGCCAAGCCAAAACTTACTCGTGGAGTCCTCTTTCTTGGAAATGTGAGGTTGAGATAGTTATTAGAAATGGATGATTTGGCCAAGCTGAGGTCAGCATTTTCTCCGTAGTTTTTGCGCCAAGAATCTGTTGGGAAATAAAAGTGCAACTGCCATTTGGATCCTGACTCCTGGAAGTGTGGTTGTAACAAGGAGGTGTCATTGTAACCAGGTCCCTCTAAAATAATTCCCTTACCCCAAACTCAGTATGTAAATGACATACAGATCCACTTATGTGCACAGGGGCTGGGTGAGTGAAGTCACCCCTGTTTGGCCTCAAAGTCAAGGGGAACATATTGGGCAGCCCCAGAACAGACCATACCAGTGTTAGAAGCAGCCAGACTCAGTGACAAGGACAGAGATGGCTCAAGGGGCCAAGCAACATCTCTGTGCTGGTGCTTACCCATGGGCCTCAGCGGGGTGCCCCGGAAGAGCTCGTAGAACTTGGAGAGGTACATGACCATGCTGAGCTTGTCAGGCTCCTGGGCAGATGCCATCTCTTTGCCCGTGGTCACTGGAGGGATCCCAAACTCTCGCTCGGCCACATCAAATGCGAGCTGGTTGTTCTCCACAGCATCGTCTTCATTCAAAGAGTCAAAGTTGCTAGGGAATCAAAACAAAGTAGAGAAATTCAGGGAGAGGAGGCAGAGGTGGGGTGTACTGAGCACGTCCAGCTGGTAAGTAGCACTGAGGGTGACACTCTGCCACATGTTGGCGGGCTGTGGGGGAGGAAAAGTGACCCCCAACTACCCCCAGTTCTCACCCCACCACCCCACTGGTCAAAGCAACAAAATCAGACTCGGGCCATGATGACATAATTGCTGCCTGGGCTAAAACCATCAGAAGATGATTTAAACCTCTTGGGAAAATTCATGAGCTATTTTGCTTTTAAATATATCGTGTTTTTTTTAACTATAAAAGTAAAATGGGCATCTTGTTAAAAAAAATCAAGTTATATAGCATACAAAATTAAAAAGGAGCCCAGGTGCAGTGGCTCACGCCTGTAATCCCAGCACTTCGGGAGGCCGAGGCAGGCAGATCACTTGAGCTCAGAAGTTCGACACCAGGCTGGCCAATATGGCAAAACCCCGTCTCTACTAAAAATACAAAAATTAGCTGGGTGTGGTGGCAGGCACCTGTAATCCCAGCTACTCGGGTGGCTGAGACAGGACAATTTCTTGAACCTGGGAGGTGGAGGTTGCCGTGAGCTGAGATCGGGTCACTGCACTCCAGCCTGGGCAACAGAGCAAGAGATTCCGTCTCAAAAAAAAAAAAAAAAAAAAGAGGTGAGTCCATCCTCTTAAGGCAGGCTTGCTTCCTAAGGTACCAATTGATAGACCCTTGGGTAACTTTCTTTCTAGCCTATCGTGCTGGATTTGCACCTGGTCATGAAGTTATGCTGCTGCAAATTGATTTACATACAGATGCATCGTGCTTTGGCATCACAGTGTTTCCTCAAACATAACCTCATCTCCCCAATGACCCTGCTGTTTTTTCTTATTTGCAGATGAAAAGTCTAAAGCTCAGAGGAGGTAAGTGGCTTCCCCAAGGACACACAGCTTGTGGATCTGGATTTCAAACTTAATTCTGTAAAACCCTCAAACTAGTCCCTGGAAAATCTTCAAAAACCTAATTATGTAAAACCCTCAAACTAGTCCCTGGAATTAGGTCTGGCCCACAACTCCTCTCTTGAGGGTGGAGCTCCAAGGTATGAAGGCTCAAATTTCCAAAGAGTGTGTCAATGGGGAGGGGGGATGAGGTCACTAAGAGTGCAATCGCTAAGCCTGAGCCAATTTTTATCCTCACGTATTAGGAACACAGATCAATCAGTGCAAACGGAAAAGAACAAATGTAAGAAAAAATTCAAATCAAAATACAAAAAGAGAAATATTGAACCAAGTAATGGAGATTCTGCATGCCGCAGAATGGCCTTGGCATCCCTTGTCTCCAGGGGCCAGCCTGGGCCCCAGACTCACATGAGCTCAGGCCGGAAGCGGTGGATGATGGCACACAGGGCCAAGCCGCTGCGCCAGGATGTGGTCAGGTCAGTGACGTTGACATGCTGGTAGCCCTCTGTCTGCTGCTGGCACCAGGTTAGGAGCTTGCTGGGCCGGATATCTGACTCTGCAAGTAGGAGAACGCAGGCAGTGAGACTCTGCAGGAATCTCATACAATCCACCCTGGATCCCCTCTCATTGCCACCATGGCTGGTGACCAGGAAGAGTGGCCCCAAGGCAAGGGGCCAGGTCAGGGGGCCATTGGCATGGGTGCATCCCCCTGAGGAGTGCTGCTTGGGGGCCTGATCAAGAGTGTGGCAGTAGGGGAGAGGAAGCATGTTCTCTTCCAGCAGAGTCCCTGAGACCCACTGTGTCTAGGCCCTGCCAATAACATGCTCATCTAGTGGGGAAGACAGTCGCAGAGGGGGTGACGATGACACAGGGCTGCGATGGAGGGAGAGGCAGGAGGCTGTGGGAGCACATAGCAGGTTTGCCTGAGTCTGCTCTGGGAGGGGCATTGTCAAAAAAAAAATGTCATGGGGAGGTGCATTTGAGCTTGTTCTTTAAGAGCATCTAGGAACTTATCAGACAGAAGAGGTCATTCCAGGAGAACAGAAGGACTGTGTGGTGGCAAAGAATCTAGAAAAACCTGCTATCTTTGTGTAACAGTAAAATGGTTGATTATAGTAAGTGGTTTATTATAGCAGTGGGGCACGTCATGGTGTGTGGACGGGATGGAGGCTGAGTTTGCCTAAGGAAGGAGAGGAGGCAAAGCATGGACAGGCACAGGTAGCCAAAGAGGTCTCTAAGCAGAAGAGCATCCTGGGCCGAGCTGGGTGCTGGGATTTCCTCACTGAACCACCCCTTCTCCCTGCGTTGAGCACTGACCCTGTACCCAGTGCACTGCTAGGCCCAGGATGATCAGGAAAAGGGTGAAATGCATTAAGCTCATTATCTACTTATAGGGGCAGGACCCCATGCTGGAAACCACAGAAAAATAAGAACAAGTCCCAGTGAAATAATCCTCGGTTCATGTTTACTATGTGAAGCTCTCAACACATACTAGCTCCTTTCAACCTCATAGTGACTCTGTGGGCAGGGGTTCTCTTGGTCTTACAGAGGAGGAAACTGGAGTACAAAGAGGAGAGGTGCCTGCCCACGGTCACACAGGTAAAGGGGCAGAGCCAGGCTGGCCTCAGAGCCTGTGTCACCATGGTCACTGAGCAGGCCTCCTCCCCTCGAAGCCCTCCCAGCCACCTACCAGGGTCCCAAGAGAGCCGCTTACCCCTCCTGGAAAGGCTGATGGATCTCCTCACCGAGCCCAGTCTCTCAAGGGGGTAGCGGTCCAGCTCCTTAGTGATGTACAAATGCTTTACCTATGAGCAAGAGAGACAACATGTTTGCCCACCAGTTTTCCCCCAAATCCTAGTCTCAGGGCCCCTAAACTCGACCCACCCTCAATTCAGTGCCTGCCACCATTTTCCTCTATTGCTGGGAGGCATGACCTTCAGCAAGGGAACCTGTTAACTTGAGTCATAGAGCAATGGGCCTCAATCCTCCACCTAAATGCAGGCAAACTAAGTGGGAATGTGTGTAGCTCATTTGTGTGTATGTAATTAGCTAATTTTTAAAGTTCACACAATTTTCTGTTCTGTTGACCAAAGAGGTTGGGAGTTTGGTGGCTCTAAATCAGTGGAAGCAGAAATGGACTCCAGGACCATGGGTGGTATGCAGAGAGCATATTTGGCTAAGTAGATTATTTGAGACAGGTAAGATCAGCAATGCATATGCATAGTGACAGATTAATATATGTAAATATGTGTACATATGCATACATCTCTCTCCCCACATATGGGTTTCAGTTCTGTCCTGTGGGCTAGAAAGAATGCTGACTATTGGGGAGAGGAACTGGTCCCACCATGAGACCAGCAGGCCTTGGTGGCCTCTGTCCAGGGAATGGGCCAAAATTTTATGTGACCCCTTCCCCACCACCTCTTCCCACTGTCCAGTGCAGGGTGATTCAGATAGGCCTCAGGGATGGACTTGCCTGATGGGGCCGGACACAGTGTGAGTTGAGGTTTGGGTACCGTGTCCCTGGGTCCAACGTGTACTGCTCAAAGTTCTTGTTGATGTTCTCCGGGGTTGTCTGAGGTAACAGCCGGTAGAGACTTTCCCTGGAGGGAGGTGGAGCCTGGAGGTCAGGGATCACTTTTGCCACCTCAGGCCTTGTCCCCAACCCTCCCCTTCTTCCCCCTTCCTCTGGCTCAAGGGCTTTCTGGACATGTTTGTCTAACCCTTCCCTGAAATGCCTGACACTCCTGGTTCTTGAGATCTGCGAAGTGGGGAGAAGGTCAAAGGGGCTGAGAGGAAAGGGGCGCCTGGGTGACGGGGATGCCAGGCTCCTTCCCCTGGGGAAGAGGGGAGGGATGCAGGGCTGGCAGCACAGTGGCCTGTGGTTTTGCCATAACTATGCTCAGCCACATTGCCTCCTGTGGCCTGCTCCCCATGGCCACAGGCTTCCACACTCAAGACTGTCAGAGGCCTGCTGCCGCCCGCCAGCCCTGACCTCCCCCCGTCTACCAGCTGTCACAGCCACGTGGCCGGCAGCAGGGGTCTGGGAGGAAGCCCAGGATCTCAGCAGTGGGAGAGGCCTGGAAAACCAGACAATCCAACCCCCATCCAGGACAGGAGACTCATCACTGCCCTGGAAGATTCCCTTACATAAACCTCTCTGGCTCTTGGGTGAATGAGCAATGTGGGGGAGCCCCAGCTGCAGGGCCAGCCAGGATGAAGATTTTTCTGTGGCATCCAGGGTTCAAGGTCCTGGCCCTCAGAGAAAGTCACTGTAAGAGTCAGATCACGATGAAGAAAGCATCCTTGGGGATGCTGATGATCCAGTCAGGCCACATACGGGAAGGTAGAGTAGAGGAGGCAGAGGCTCCAGGTATATCCAGCAGTCACCCGAGGGGTGCTCTTTCCCCCTTTCCTGCCGGAGTGGCCCTGCCCCACAGTTAGGAGCCCTGCTGTCAAAGCTCACCTTTCAGCCAGCAGCTCCAGGGGAGGGGTGCCCTGGTTCCAGTTCTTCACCATCCATGCTGTGTCAAAGGCTGCCAGGAAGCCACGGGCACAGCCTGTACCCATGGGCCAAAATGGCTGCAAAAGAAAAAATGCAAAATTCCGATTGATTCTGACGACTCTCGATCTACGATCTCATTGTACCTAGAACACACTGATTACCAGGACAGTGCAGGGCACTGGAGGGACAGAGAGGTGACAGAACAGGGACCCTGCTACCTACGACGATTCACCACAAGCTCAAATAACAGTAGCAGAGAGTCAAATGTAAGGAGTGCTATGATGCAAGCATAACAAAACTGCTTTAAGGCTCAGAAAAGGCAAGACAAATTCCCATTCTGGGAGAGGGAGATGGAAATCAGAATAAGCTTCTTAAGAGTTGCATTGGCTGGGCATGGTGGCTCATGCCTGTAAACCCAGCACTTTGGGAGGCCGAGGTGGGTGGATCACCTGAGGCCAGGAGTTCGAGACAAGCCTGGCCAACATCGTGAAACCCTGTCTCTACTAAAAAATACAAAAAATTAGCTGGGCTTGGTGGTGGGTGCCTGTAATCCCAGCTACTCGGGAGGGTGAGACAGGAGAATTGCTTGAACTTGGGAGGAAGAGGTTGCAGTGAGCTGAGATTGCGCCATTATACTCCAGCCCAGGCAACAGTGTGAGACTCCATCTCAAAAAAAAAAAAAAAAAAAAAAAAAGAGTTGCATTAAGCTGAACTTAACAAATGGATGGGATTCTGATCCTGATCTACTTGGGAATAGCGTGGGCAAAGGCACGGTAGCTGGAAAATGCCGGTGCCTGATAGAAGAACAGCCGTC